>CM039308.1:62408328-62422209 GCA_022316695.1 Camellia oleifera
TGAGTGTGTATATGATCTGTGTTTATATACATTGTGTTGTGTGTGAGGAGATAGGGGATGCACTCCACGGTATAGGGGAAGATAGGGGATGGACCTCTAAACCGGATATTGTTTGGGAGGAGATAGGGGATGGACTCCGTTGATACAGCTCATATGCTTATCTATTAAAGTGTTGATACAGCTCATATGCTTATCTACTGAAGTGTTGATACAGCGCATATGCTTATCTATTGAAGTGTTGATACAGCTAGTATGCTTGTCTATTGTGATAGTGGAAATGTTTAATTTGAGTTATCATCTCATTTAAAGTGTTTGGCCAGGTTCTGAGCCATAGTTATGAATTGTGAATTGAATAAGAAATGAAAAATGAAATGAAACATGGACACATTTGTCATGTAATGGAAAGGGTTTATGCATTGATTGATGTGAGTCAAACATTTATCAATTGCTAATGTCTTAGTTACTGCTCATATCATGTTTAGCATATCTCTACTAGACGTTGACTCACCTTATATGGGATATCATTTTCAGGTTCAGGTATCATGCCGCCTCCGAGATCATAGCTTGGATGGTTATGGGAGTTGAAGACTCTTTTTTTGGTTATTTTGTTCGTATTACACATATATCAAGCCAAGGGCTTATTTTGTATAGAGTTAGTACTCTTTTTTTTGTAACCAAGTGTTGACTTAGAAAGCTGTAAGCCCGCAAGGGCATTTGCTTTTGTTGTTAACATGTAATACATTTGTAAAGAATACTCTGATGAAATATAATTATGCTTCATTCTCTTATGTCTAAGCATGTTATTATTGTGTGATTTGTGGGCTTATTTTGAGGGCATTACAACTTGGTATCAAGGCGTACTGGGTTCGAATACTTTGGGTACGTGGGAAGTGATTAGTGTCACAGTGGGTTTGTCTCGCTTGTTAGAGACTTAGATATAATGTTATGTGCTTACATGATAACATGTTTATGTGACTATTTGGATATGGGATTTAGTTTCTAGGATGTTAATTGGATCCTTGGGTTTCTGTGAGTCTTGTTGGAAGGGCACTTGATCAATGTTGTTTCTAACCGGAACTCTAGTAACGCCTCGGGCCTATCATTATCTAAAAACGAAATTCGTAATTGCTTATGTGCTTACGTGGAATGAATTACAGTTGTCCATGCACTAGGACGCGAGTGTTATAGCTTCGGCACATTTGTGAATGTGCTAACATTCTTCGTTACCTTTATTAGGATGTCAGGACGAGGACAAGGTGGTAAACGTGGTAGGCAGGAGATGCCTTTACCGGATAATATTCCGACACAAAAGGAGGGGGTTGGCCAGGCCAATGTCGCCGAGCCAGCAGGTTAGCAGGCTATGAGCGCTTTAGCCCGTGGGATAGCCGATGCTTTGAGGGAGTCTATAGGCATTCTCAGAGTTGAGAATCCAGTTCAAGCTCAAGTGCAGGCCCAGGTCGTTGATGTAGGGCCTTCCTTCTTGAAGAGGGAGTTCTTCCGGTCTAATCCAGACGAGTTTATTGGGGATCCGAAAGGGCCACTTAAGGCTGACGAGTGGTTGGAACAGATAACAAAGACGTTCGAGATGCTTGGCATCGAGGACGGGGCGTTAAAGGTGACCTTAGCATCTTTCCAGCTTAAGAGGTATACGGGTCAATGGTGGAAGTTTATGAGGGGCTGTATACGTGGGACGCTTTTGTAGATGCTTTCTAGGAGAAGTACTTATCTCCAGCTGTCAGAGAGAAGCTGAAAGACCAGTTTTGCCAGCTTAAGCAGCTGAGTCTGTCAGTGGCCGAGTTTTAGGCCTCTTTTACTAGTTTGTCCAGGTTTGCACCTGAACTTGTGGCGTTCGAGGAATGCCATTGCATTGAGTTTGAGAAGAAGTTGAGGCGCGGCCTCAAGATGAGAGTTGGGGGTTCCATGACCTGAGATTATGGGCGTCTAGTGGATGCTGCAGCCCATATGGAGATCATGATGCAGGAAGAGGAGAATGGGCAGAGAGGCTCCAAGAGGAGCCAGGATGGCCAGGGTGATGGCAGGAGACAGAGGGGTTCTAACCCTCAGCAGTCTCAGGGTGGTCTGGCTAGATCGACCTTTCCAGTGCCAAGTGCAGGCTCCAGGAGAGGTAATCAGGGAGGCTTGACTTGTTTCAAATGTGACCAGCTGGGTCACAAGTCTTCAGTTTGCCCACAGAGAGGGAGGAGGTCAAGGAGCAGCTTCTTCATCGGCTCGACCTCAAGGCCAGAGTCAGGGCAAAGTCTGGCCTTTGTCTTGTTTTCAGTGTGGTCAGCCTGGGCACCTGAAGAGGTTCTGCCCACAATTGGGTGCCACATCGGGAGCATCTGGTTCTAGGAAGACGTAGAGTTTTCAGCCAGCTCAGTCTGTGCAGGCCTCGAGGGCTAATCCAGGAGCTTCGTCATCCCAGTCTGTGTAGCAGTCTTATGCTCCTAGGGGTAAGCAGGTGGATCAGGGGCCTATAGGGCACGTGTATACTGTTACCGCACAGGATCTAGTATCGGCTCCATCTGTTGTGAGAGGTACCTTTCTGTTTTGCAACTCGGTTGCTAGTGTGTTGATTGATACGGGTGCATCTCATTCCTTTGTATCTGCTGCATTTGCATCTATTTTGGAATTGAAGTTGGCACTATTAGCATCTCTTATATGTGTTGTATCACCTGTTGGGGGTGAATTGATTTTAAAACACGGATGTAGAGGTTGTGATATAGAGGTCGCTGATCGTCGGCTTCCGTTTCCATTTGTAGTTATGCCCATGACAGGTTTTGATGTTATTTTAGGTATGGACTGGCTATCGTCATACCTGGCAGTTATTGATTGTTACCGCCAAAGGGTCACAGTATGTACCTTGAGCGGGGATTGTTTCCATTTCTTGGGGGATTGGGTTGATAGTGTGTTGCCACCAGTATATGATCCGCGAGGGCGGAGTGAGCTTAGTGGTCTGCTTGCTAGCCTTTTGAGTAGTGAGTGTGATGAGACCCAGATTGTATTGCCGAGAGTGGTTTGTGAGTATTCAAATGTTTTTCCCAAGAATCTCGTTAGTTTGCCACCTCACCGAGAGATCGAGTTCTCTATTGATTTAGTGCCCGGCACGGCGCCGATTTCTATGGCACCTTACCGTTTTGCCCCAATCGAGTTGAGTGAGTTGAAGATTCAGCTCCAGGAGTTGCTGGATAAGGGCTTTATTCGCCCTAGTGTTTCGTCGTGGGGAGCACCGGTCCTCTTTGCAAAAAAGAAAGATGGTGCCTTGAGACTTTGTATCGATTACCAGAAATTGAATCGGGCTACGGTCAAGAATAAGTACCCTATGCCCCGTATAGATGACCTGTTTGACCAGTTAAAGGGTTCCCGTTGTTTCTCTAAGATAGACTTAAGATCAGGTTACCACCAGTTGAGGGTCAGGAAGGAGGATGTTCCTAAGACAGCATTCCGTACACAGTATGGCCACTATGAGTTTCTAGTCATGCCTTTTGGGCTCACCAATGCACCGGCAGTCTTTATGGACTTAATGAACCGAATCTTCAGGGAATTCTTAGATCGCTTTATCGTCGTTTTCGTGGACGACATTCTGATTTATTCACCTTCGGAGGAGGAGCACGATGAACACTTGAGAGTGGTGCTTGAGTTGCTTAGAGTCCATAGGTTGTATGCCAAGTTTGGGAAGTGTGAGTTCTGGCTAGGAGAGGTCAAGTTCTTAGGCCATGTGGTATCTGGGGAAGGGGTGTCTGTTGCTACATCCAAGATTGAGGCAGTGCAAGATTGGGCACAGCCTAAGAGTGTTTTTGAGATCCGCAGTTTTCTGGGATTGGCTGGGTATTATCGCCAGTTCGTGAAAGATTTCTCCAAGCTAGCTTCGCCGTTGACTAGATTGACGCGGAAAAGGGTCAAGTTTGTATGGAGTGAGACTTGTGAAAAGTCGTTCCAGGAGTTGAAGGTTAGGTTGACCACCGCTCGGGCTTTGATTATTTCGGAGAGAGGTTTGGGTTATACAGTTTACTGTGATGCCTCACAAAAAGGTTTGGGTTGTGTGTTGATGCAAGAGGGGAAAGTAGTAGCCTATGGCTCACGTCAGTTGAAAATACACGAGAAGAATTACCCTACACATGACCTAGAGTTAGCAGCAGTGATTTTTGCCTTGAAGATTTGAAGGCACTACCTTTATGGTGAGAGGTTCGAGGTGTTCTCAGACCATAAGAGTTTGAAGTATTTGTTCACACAGAGAGACTTGAATTTGAGGCAGAGAAGGTGGATGGAGTTCATTGAGGACTACGATTTTGAGTTGTACTATCACCCGGGAAAGGCCAATGCTGTGGCCGATGCCCTTAGTAGAAAATCCATTAGTGATGTAGCTTGTATAGCCATCCGGGAGTGGGAGATGTTGGGGGCACTTGGCGAGTTCGATTTGCTTCTAGGCGAATCGGTTTAGGCTGCGGCCTTGTTCTCTGTTGTTGCGCAGCCTACACTAGTGAGTCAAGTGTTAGAGGCACAGGGAGGTGACCTTGAGGTAGAATCCCTCCGAGAGAAGATCTCTGGTGGGAAGGTTGAGAAGGGTTTGACGGTGTATCCCGACCTGAGTGTAAGATACTAAGACCGTTTGTTTGTGCCAGAGTCTTGCCGAGAGAAGGTACTCCGAGAGTTTCATTATTCATGCCATGCGGTGCATCCGGGAGGCACTAAGATGTATTGAGATTTAGGTCGCCAGTTTTGGTAGCGGGGGATGAAGAAGGATGTGGCGGTTTTCGTGTCTAAGTGCCTTACTTGTCAGTAAGTGAAGGCCGAGCATCAGAGGCCAGCGGGTTTGTTGCAACCCTTGCCTATTGCCAAGTGGAAGTGGGAGCATGTCACTATGGACTTCGTTGTAGGTCTTCTGAGGACTCAGCGGGGTAGTGATGCTATTTGGGTGGTTGTAGACCGGTTGACTAAGTCGGCGCATTTTATCCCTATGTGCGTGAAAGATTCGGTAGATCACCTTGCCGATTTGTATATTCGGGACATAGTGAGGTTGCACGAGGTCCCAGTGACGATCATCTCGGATAGAGACTCTCGTTTTACTGCTAGGTTGTGGCAGAGTTTGCAGAGTGCCTTGGGTACTAAGTTAACTTTTAGTACGGCTTATCATCCTCAGAATGACGGGCAGTCCGAGCGTACTATTTGGATCCTTGAGGATAGGCCTCGAGGTTGTGTCCTTGACTTTAGTGGGACGTGGGAGAGGCACTTGCCCTTGGTGGAGTTTGCCTACAACAACAGCTTTCAGTCTAGTATCGGTATGGCACCGTTTGAGGCCTTGTATGGCCGACCGTGTAGGTCTCTAGTTTGTTGGGCCGAGGTGGGTGATGCACCTTTGTTGGGCTCCGAGTTGGTGGGGGAAACAATGGAGAAAGTTGAGCTTATCCATAGGAGGCTTGTTACCACCCAGAGTCGCCAAAAGAGTTATGTCGACCGTAGGAGGAGGCCTTTGGCATTTGAGACGAATGATCATGTTTTCTTGAAAATATCACCTAGACGAGGTTTGATGAGGTTTGGAAAGAGTGGGAAGTTATCCCCCCGGTTTATCGGCCTCTTTGAGATCCTTGAGAGGATTGGGGAGGTTGCTTATCGTTTGGTTTTTCCACCGCAGTTGTCCGGGGTACATAACGTATTTCATGTTAGTATGCTTCGGAAATACGAACCGGATCAATCGCACGTGTTGCATTGGACCGACTTGGAGGTAGATGAGGATGTCTCGTATGAGGAGAGACCGGTTCGGGTCTTGGATAGACGGGATTAAGTCTTGCGAGGCAAGACCATTTCTTTGGTAAAGGTTTTGTGGAAACATCACGAAGTGGAGGAAGCCACTTGGGAACGTGAGTTAAAGGTCCGTGAGAAATATCCGGACTTGTTGGTTGGTGTGTAACCATGCATTGGTAATTTTGTAATATTGTTGAACTTTAAGAACATTATGTATGTCTTAAGTTGTAAAACATTGTATATGTTTTGGGTTTATGGAAGTATTTTGAAACTTGCCTTGAAATGGAAGTTTAATGTAACATTGCATATGTTGAATGTATTGTAGAAATGGAAATATATCGTGAAATATTGAATATGATATAGAATTGTGGAATGTGGTATTGAAATTTGTGGAATTTTAGGGAATGCATATCTATAATGCATGTTGTGGAAAATGTTGTAAATTGCCTCTTGAAAAGAGATGAGATGACCGGTAATGGGTCAAGTTGTTAAATTTCGCATTGTAATAATGTTGGGAATTGAGAAAACATGTTTTTAAAAAACTTGTACTTAATTTCGGGGACGAAATTCTTTAAGGGGGGAGGTTATAGCGATCCCGGTTTCCCTTTCTTTGATTGTTGTATTCTGGACTCGGTTCCGTGGAGTTAGTGGTTGTGTATGTCGTGTTGTTATCCTTTAATTCCATATGTTTGAGTTTTGGGATGTGTTGGGCGTGTTTCGAATAGGTGGGTTGAGCCTTAGTTCAAATTCTTGTTGCCCAGTTTTTGAGTGGTCCGCTCGAGCAGGTCCTTCTGTGCTCGAGCGGAGATTTCATACTTCCAATATTTCGTGCCTCTGCAAAACTTCTGTAGGTGTGTTTTTCACGCTCGAGCAGGTTTCCTTACGCTTGAGCGGGTCGCACTCGAGCGCGCTTGTTGGCGCTCAAGCGGGTAGTCTTTTTTTGTAAAAGTTCTGAATGGGCGTAATCTACGCTCTAGCGGACTGGTTTTCGCTCTTGAGCGGGTATGATTTGCAGTTGTTTTGTGGCGCTCGAGCGGGTCCAGCTTTTGTGCTTGACGCTCGAGCTTCCTTTTCTCTGCTCGAGCGGGAGAGTCGTATATCAGTTGACAGCTAGGCTATTTTAAGTCACTTTTTACATCCTCACTCTTTCTCTTACTTTTCAAAAACGCCATTGGAGAGCTTCTCTCACTAAAACCTCCACTTCTCTCTAGGTATTGATCTAGTTAGAGTAATCTCTCACCCTTTGGCCTTTGTAAAAAGTGTGTTGATCGTTGAGGGCTACATTTTGATCCGAGAATTTTGGGATTTGGGGCATCTTCGTATTCTTCATCTTCTTCGTTAGTATTCATCTCTTGAGGTAGGGATTCCTACTCATTCTTATGGGTTTTGACCTAGATTTCGAGCATGTTGTTTAAATGGTTTGATTTTGGGACTTAGGGTTTCAAATGGTAGAAAAGGGGGTTTATTATTTTGACTCTTAAATATTTATTTTGGGTCTCAAAATGATGATATTGTTGTTGGTTGTTGATATTTGAACCTTTGGGTTAATATTGAGAGATGGAGGAGAAAGCCCTAAATTGTGCATAAATTAATTAGTGTAATTAATTTGGGAAAGTTATGAGTTTGTGAAATTGAGTTGAATATAATGAAATTGGCTCATTATGAGATGGGATAGTGGAGTTGGATTTATAAATCATTCACTTTTGAAAATGCAGATAATTTATCTGTTAGTGCTTTTATTATCTGTTTAGAAATAATTGCTTTGGGTTACCGGTGGAGGGTAGTCTTGATTGTTGTAGACAATGCATGATGATTAGGCAAACTAAACCTGATCAATTAAATGTGTCATAGAATATGACGGATTAAATAATACATTAACTTTATGTATTGATTAAGTGTGTATATGATCTGTGTTTATATACATTGTGTTGTGTGTGAGGAGATAGGGGATGCACTCTACGGTATAGGGGAAGATAGGGATGGACCTCTAAACCGGATATTGTTTGGGAGGAGATAGGGGATGGACTCTGTTGATACAGCTCATATGGTTATCTATTGAAGTGTTGATACAGCTCATATGCTTATCTACTGAAGTGTTGATACAGCTCATATGCTTATCTATTGAAGTGTTGATACAGCTAGTATACTTGTCTATTGTGATGTGGGAAATGTTTAATATGAGTTATCATCTCATTTAAAGTGTTTGGCCAAGTTCTGAGCCATAGTTATGAATTGTGAATTGGATAATAAATGGAAAATGAAATGAAACATAGACACATTTGTCATGTAATAGAAAGGCTTTATGAATTGATTGATGTGAGTCAAACATTTATCAATTGCTAATGTCTTAGTTACTGCTCATATCATGTTTTGCATATCTCTACTGGGCGTTGGCTCACCCTATATGGGACATCATTTTCAGGTTCAGGTATCATGCCGCCTCCGAGATCATAGCTTGGATGGTTATGGGAGTTGAAGACCCTTTTTTTGGTTATTTTGTTCGTATTACACGTATATCAAGCCAAGGGCTTATTTTGTATAGAGTTAGTACTCTTTTTTTGTAACCAAGTGTTGACTTGGAAAGCTGTAAGCCCGTAAGGTATTTGCTTTTGTTGTTAACATGTAATACATTTGTAAGGAATACTCTGATGAAATGTAATTTTGTTTCATTCTCTTATGTCTAGGCATGTTATTATTGTGTGATTTGTGGGCTTATTTTGAGGGCGTTACACAAACAAACCCTTGAAATACCCTATATATGCTCTGTTTGTCCTCTGTTGCAGCAAGATGAGCCTATGCAGGAATGGCTGGCAGGCCACTTTCCACGGTCGGCAGGTGGCCAGCAGACCACCTTTGATGGCCGGCAACCTTTATCCTTGGCCGGCTGACCACTGATGCAAAATTGAGCAGTATGTTGGTAAGATGGAGTAGAGTTGTTCTGGAAGTGGGCAACAGTGTTGGTGTTCAACTGTGCAAACAGAGGCGTTCAGAAGCAAAACAGTGGCTTTTCAAGCGGAAACCGAACATGAGCATTCTTCGCATATCGAAACTGTTTAATATTTATAGTAAATATTTGTTATAATTAATTGTAGCTATTTAAGTGTTGTATTTAATTAGTTAGTTCAACTAGCTATTCAATTTCATTTTGCAATTAGTTAATTAATTAGTTAGTTAATTCAAGTGTTGTAATAATTAGTTAAGTAGTTTAGCTAATTCAATTTGTTTTGTAATAATTAGCTTAGCTTTAATTAGTTAGTTAATTAGCTTAGTTCATTCAGATTCTCCTTCGTGAGAGGGCAATGTAATAATGTGTATATCTTCTAACCCCACGTCTTTCTCCCTTTTATTTACTAGCTTATGATGGTTAGTTTAGGGACATCATGTTTCAATTAGCATTCTCCATGTTTGCATCCAATTATATTGCATGCACCGAGACTCTGTTCATCATTCTACTTGCATTGTTATTGCTTATATTTTTTTGAATACATGCTTAGACTGCATGTTATCAAATTGATTCATATGCCATATTACTAATTGAGCCTATTTAGATTACATATCGCATGTGTTGCATTAGTCATATTGCATAAGTTAGGATTATGCATTTTTCTAACTCATTTCTCTTTTGGCTTAGAGTAGTAGGTGAGTCTTTTACTCACTTTAGCATAATCGCATAAATTTTGATGTTGCCATGTTTAGCATACTTTCCATGAGGCTATGGCTAAGTGCTTAAATTCTATAATTGCTTGAATGCCTATGGATGAAGGCTTATTACTTGAATTTGAATAATTGAGCAATGTTTATATGCGATCACTTTTTCAAGTGGTACATATTTCGAAACAATTTTCAAAACGAATGTAATAACCCTGACCCTAATTAACATTAATTGGTACTTAATTATGCCTAATGGTAATTAAGGGAAAATCTGGAATTAATTTGCATGTGTATGGCATGATTTTTGTGTTTCTATCTGTTTAGTGTCGAAATATCTGTTTATGTTTTAGACTTTAATCTGCGAATTGAAAGCCTTATCGGCATCCGATTGTAAAATTGATTAGTGTTTTGGACTCATTAGAATTTATGTAATTTTAAGGTAGGTTCAATTAAAATTCAATTTGGAATGTTTAAATCAGATTAAATAATGTTAAAATAAGTGAACCTAGTTAATTACTATTTTGCCATTATAGTGGGCCAATTGTTTAAGTCTTGATTTAGCTCCTAGGCATCACTTTTGTTCACCCTCTTGTGAGACCAACGGCTGAGAGAGGGAGAGAATGGAGAATTGGTGTAGAATTGGGAATTTTGAACTCCACAAGAGATCTTAGCTTGAACTTGGGAGAATTGAAGAATTATGTGCATACTTGAGCTTCTAAGCTCGACATTCAAGGCCTAAGGTTGGAGATTCTTCTTTTAATTGTGAGTTTAAGATAAATTCTTACATGATTCATGGTTAGTTGGTGACAAGAGCCTAGAATTGGTTTAAGGTGTTGATTGGAGGGCTAGATCATGCATGCATGTCTACATTTTCAATTTTGAGTTGGTTTTCATAAAATCCTAGCATGCATGTCCACATTTTCATTAAAGACCAAGAGTTCATCATGAATTAGAGTTTAATCTTGCATTTGAACATATTTTAGAGCATTGAATTTCAAACAAACACTTGCATGTTACTCTCATATCATGTTCTTGGAAATTATGGTTAAATTGTACGTAATTGACTCATCCTTGAGCTTTGATTTTACAAATTTGCTTTTGAAACTTGTTGTACTATGGGTCTACTTGTATTTTCCAGAAATTGAGCTCAAGAGGTTGAGTTTTGAATGGTTAAAAGTTGAATTTGAGCAATGGAGTTCGATCTGGAAATTCTAGATTTTTTACTCCCGCTCGAGCAGGGAGTTCGAGCTCCCAGCATCTTGCATTGCATTACAGTCCGCTTGAGCGGGGAAATGGACGCTTGAGCGGGGACATGTGTCTTACGCTCGAGCGAGCATCGAGCGCCCGTCCAGCGTCAATTTCACCTACTGTAGACACCCCATTTTTGACCGCCCTTAAGACTTGGACGCCGCTACTGACGGTTTACTTGGTGGTGAAAGTTGTGCAGTGCAAGGGTTCGATTTCTTCGGCAAGGAGAGGGTCAAATCCCAACTTCACACCCCTTTTGGACCAAAACTATCTTGATCAAAAGATTTTGAGACCTTAAAACCCTCTCTTTCAAAACCTTTTTGAAAATAAGTTCCTACGATGTTCCGACACTCGCATTTTGTTAAATGTTGCGTTTTTCGGCAAACCGAGCAAGGACAAAGTGGAAATGAATGAAAGAGAGATGAAATCTTTGAAAAATCTTTCAAAACACTTTGTTTAGGGGTTTGGAGTTGAAGAAAAGAGGAAAGGAGAAAAGAGAACTAGTCTGGGAGAAGTTCGGCATGACTCCGGGTAGGACCAAAACTGCGCGGCTTCACCAAAAGAGGAATATCTCTTAGCAAAGTTGGAGTTTTGATGCAAGACTTCCACTGTTGGAAAGATTACTTCTGGGGCTTCAATTTTCATTCAAGAATCTCCTCGAGCCGAGTCCGGATGGGAGAGATATGGTTGTTGGAAGTTGGGCATCAATCCGGTTAGACCAAAACTGGGCAGTCTTCACTAAAACAGGGATATCTCTTAGCACACATGGAATTTTGAGGTGAGGCTTCCAAAATTGGAAAGAAGACTTCCGGGGCTACAGTTTAGGCTCAATAATGACCTGAAAAGGCGTCTAGATGAAGGATTTAGGCTTTCTTCAAAACAGGGACTAGGACTGATTTTTGATTCTGGCCTCTATGGAAGTGTGCCGGCCATTAATGGCCAATGCCGGTCCAATGCCGGCCAAAAATGACCCCTGCCAGCCATCAATGAGCCACTGCCTGCCATCACTGATGGCCGGCAGAACCCCTCTCAGAGCAGGTTTCACGGCAGATCTTTTGAGCCAGCTGGAATCCTTTAATTCCCCCTCCATACACGTCTATGGAGGGATGAAGCTCTTGCCAAGCTTGTTCAAGAAGCTTTGAATTGATTTTTCTCTATATAAGGAGAAGCCTTCTCTCCCCAGCAGGGGGTCAGCACTTTGACAAGAGATATAGCTCTCTCTCTCTCTCTCTCTCTCTCTCTATATATATATATATATTTCTTGCTCTCTCTCTATATTGTTATTGTTTTAGTCCCTTTTCCTTGCACTTTTGCACTACACCTCATAGCCTACCACCTCCACCATCCATTTCAGCACTTTGGGACTGATTTGCAAGGGTTGAAGGTTCATCAACTTGGTCCAAAAGCTCCAGCTTTGCTGCTCTTCAAGGGTAAGCACCTATTTCCCTTAAACTTGCATTTTTTTGCTCCATTGATTAGCCTTGCTTGCAAGTATTTCTGGACTTTTTCA
Organism: Camellia oleifera; assembly: GCA_022316695.1. Taxonomy (NCBI): domain Eukaryota; kingdom Viridiplantae; phylum Streptophyta; class Magnoliopsida; order Ericales; family Theaceae; genus Camellia; species Camellia oleifera. The sequence continues at coordinate 62,420,480 of CM039308.1, forward strand.
TAAACTAAAAAGTGTCATATTTTGAGCTCTTCTTGAATATTGATTAAGGACACTTTTCTTTTTGAGGTCTCCTACATCCATGTATGCTTTATCCCTCTCTGTAGGCCTATTTTTGCATCATATCTTAGTCCTACTTGTGAGCATTTTCGAGATTGGTCATAAACTATAAAAATTTTCCTTTTGAGCTTATAAACATGTTTTTTTAAGATACTTTCTCTGTTTGGGGTCATCTCCCCTCTTTCATGCTTTATTTCCTCATGTTTTGAGCTATGCATATGAGCATTTGCATTGGCCTTGATTTGGCCTTTTAGCCACTGAAATCCAGCGGATTTTCAGTGGCGTAGATGTGTCTTTGAGCTTCAAAATCATAGAGGGGTGACCCTCTCACCCCTCATTCTCTTTACTAGCTTTATTGGCCTTTCAAAGGACAACCATTTCGCATGCATTGAAGTCATGTTTCAGGCCTCATTTTGTGAGTTTTGAGGTTTTCCTTGGCCCTGTCCAAGGCCCTTTTGGCCATATTTTATGTCTATAATGCATGTGTGGAACAATCCCATTCAAGGCCTTTCAAAGGAGCCTTTCTTTGCATGTTTCCTAGACTCATTTCAGGGCCTATTTGGTAGGTTTTAGGGCTTTCATAACTCATTTCCAGAGGTGGTTTTTCCCTTTTGTTTGTCTATTATATAGGTGTAGAATACCCCCTTACATGGCCTTCCAAAGGAGCCCCTCATTCTTGCATGCATTGACTGAGTTTTAGTGGGTATTTGGGCATATTTTGGCATGAAATACTTCTATTTTTGGCTGGTTGGGTGAGCCTTCATATGCTTCATATAATTGTAGGACAATTAATGGTTCACTAGCTTTCTTTGCATGCTTTGTGGACCCTTGATGTTAGCACTTTTTGGCCATACCTTAAACTGATAATGTGCTTATTTTGGACTACCCCAGCTCTGTTTTTAGGCCTCATGGTCGAATGATGTTTGTTTTGCATGCTTGTAGTTCAATACCCATGCTTAACTTTGAGTTTTGAGGTCCATTGCATGCATGTGCTGAGGTGTGTTCATGTTTTGACGTGATTTTTCATCATATTTCAGAGCTGGTTTGAATGCCATATTGCCATGTTTTCATCTCTTTAAGTGTGCTTGAGAGTTGTGCGTGAACGTGTAACAACCCTCGTTTTAATTACCGATTAACAACTGAATTAGCTACTGATCACTGATAAACTGAACTGATTATGACTGATAAGTGAACTGAATGAGATACCGAACTACCTGATTGAAATCGAAACTGAAATTGAATGAGTTTATTTATTGAATCGCATATTGCATCTGTTTGATTGAATGACTATCTGTTTAAATTCATACATTTAAACTGCTAATTGAAGGCCTTATCGGCGGCCGATTTAGAAACCGTTTGATGTTTTGGGATCAGTAGAATTTATGATTTTATGATATATTACCCAAAAATCGATTAGGAATGATTAAACTAGATTAAAATGAGCTAATTGCGAACTTAGGCTTATCTACCAAATTGCCACCTATAGTGGACCTTTGTTTATTATTATGATGGAGCCTTATTACACTAACTACACCTATTGATCAGCCATTTTCCTATACTTCAGCTGACCATAGTAAGAGAGTTAGAGAGAGAGCATTGAATTCATCTTGAGAATTGGCTTGTGGACTTGAATTTGTAGGAAATTGGCAAATTTAGCTCCCACACCTGCTAAT
>CM039308.1:63022709-63264862 GCA_022316695.1 Camellia oleifera
GGGCCTTTTGAGATCTTAGAGCGAATTGGGGAAGTGGCATACCGGTTAGCTTTACCACCACAACTTTCGGGAGTTCACAACGTATTTCATGTATCTATGCTTAGGAAGTATGAACCCGACCCTTCTCATGTTCTTGATTGGGTTGACTTGGAAGTAGATGAGGATGCCTCTTACTAAGAACGACCAGTTCAAATTTTAGATTCCTGGGAGCAAGTGCTACGGGGCAAAACTATACTGTTGGTAAAGGTGTTGTGGAGACACCATGGGATTGAAGAAGCGACGTGGGAACGGGAGGCGGAAGTCCGCTCCAAATATCCGGATTTATTTGAAAATGCTTAAGTTGCTTTTCTTTGTAACCTTCCCTAGTGTTGAGGGAAAACGTATTTAAAATTGTTAAACACATGTAGATATGTGCGTTGTTGTTTTAAGAATAAGGGTGTTGGTGTTGCCATTACTTTTGGAGAGTTTTATGTTTATGCATATTTGGAAGGTTATTGTTAATGAAATAGCGTGGCTTTGATCGCTAGAAACCCTTTTGTTTAGATAGTTTGATTTGAAATTTCGAGGACGAAATTCTTTAAGGGGGGAAGGTTGTAGCGATCCCGGTATCAATTCTTTTTTTTTATGTGTTTGCCCTTCGACTGGGCCGGTCGGGGGTCGAGGGGGCAGCGCCCCTTCGCGGGTCCAAGGACAGCGCCCTGGCGGGGGTCGAGCTGCCCGGTCAGCTCGCGGGGGTCCAAGGGGGCAGCGCCCCTTGGCGGGGTTGAGGGGTAGCGCCCCTCAAAACAAAAACACATAATGCATTCGAAGTTGCTTGCCCGCTCGAGCGGCCGTTTATGCGCTCGAGCAGAGAATGTTTGGTTCCAGAAGTTTGACCTGTCTGCAAAAGTACTGGGATAGTGTATTTGACGCTCGAGCGAGGCTTTCAACACTCGAGCGGACCACGTTATATCAGTGCGTGAATCTAATATTTTAGATCATTTTTTTTAGTCTTCTCTTTCTCTCTAAAACTCTCCAAAATTCCAGATCGGGAGTTTCTCTCTCTAGAAGTCATCTTCTCTCTTTGATTTCTCCAAATCCATTGGGATTTAGACCTAAGTTCTTCACCAAAGTCAGTTATCTAGGCGAGGGTTACGTTGTGTGCGGTGGAGATCGAATTTCATCGTCGTTGAATTTGGGGTTTTCAACTCGTTTCTTCGTCAAACTTGAGGTAGGGATTTTCTTTGAGTTATATATATGTTTTTGCAAGATCTAGATGATTTTCGAAATCATCCTTTGATTAATTTTGAAAACTTGTTGTTGATTTAAGAAAAAGAGTGCTTTTCAAAGTGGGTTTACTAGAAATTTGGGGGTTTTTGGAACTATGTTGATGAAAGGGAGATGTTTTGGTGAGATCTTGTCAAATATTTGAAGATGGATGGTTTTGGTGAGAAACCTAGAAATTTGGAATTTTTAAAAGAGAAGTTAAAAATCCATAGTTGATATTGCTATATTTATTTTAAATGCTAAAATAAATGATGTTTGGAAAATTTCTTGTTTATATTGTATAAATGTTAAACTTTGAAGAAGTATGAGAATTGGTACTCATTTTGGAAATTGTTATTTGAAAGTATTGATATAGTCTTGAAGTGACTAAGTTGTGGGAAATGTTTGAAAAGTGGGAATTATGCTATCCCTTGGAATAATTGAAATAAATGTATATTTATTCATCTTGTGAAATTGCATAGAAAGGAGAAATGAGAATTTTGATCACAATGGTAGTATTGTGTGAAAGAATTGGAAATGGAAGAATTGTTACATTGTATTGTTATGATTGCATTGTCATATCAAATCATTTGATTGCATTGAACTTTGAAAGTTAATTTGAAAACTTGCATTGATAAAGAATGTTGAGAAATGAGTTTTCATGAAATGGTTTTGGGGTAAATATGGTGGTAAGTCTTGACAGGTAGTGTAGATGATAGATGTCGAGCCTTCCAGCTGTGACTGGTAAAAATGACAAAGAGTAGGTGTCGAGCCTTCCAGCTTGTGACTGGTAAAAATGACAGATTATGGGTGTCGAGCCTTCCAGCTGTGACTGGTAAAAATGACAGATTATGGGTGTCGAGCCCTCCAGTTGATACTGGTAAAAATGACAAATTGGTAGTACTTGTATAGTCTACTTGCAGACACTGGCCTAGGGATTACCAGAGTTGTATTTACCGCCCCTTGAACAAAATTGATAAATGTGGAACAGTTGAAATTGCATGGCATCATTGAGCATGATGGTTTTTGAATAAATGAAGATGTATTCTTATTTTTTTCAAAGAGCATGGCATGGCATGTGCATCCACTTTTTTTGAGACTTGTATAAAATGTATATACTTTGTGAAGGATTTTCCTACTGGGCTTTATGCTCACCCTACGGGATTTTTGTACAGGAAAGGATGTGGTGATCCCGCCTAACTGAGGGTGTGGAAGTGTGTGAAGAGAGCATAGTGTGCTCGTTTGCTGTGACTCTGATTGTAAGCCAAGGGCTTTATATGTGTGGGTTTGAATAACCGTTTTGTGTAACCAGGCACGGGCCTTGGAACTTGTAAACCCTTGGGGGTATTTGTTGTTTAATTAATGGTTGTTGGATTAATTGTATTAACGCATGAAGACTATTTATATCATGTAATGCAAGTATGAGGATTTGTTATCAATTTTACTTTAAAGAGCCATGACTAGTGTATCACCATTTGGGCATGAAAATGGGGGCGTTACACATGAGAGCAAGTCATATGAGGCAAGACTATCCTTTTGGTTAAGATGTTATGAAAACATCATGGAGTCAATGAAGTGACTTGGGAACGTGAGGCTAAAGTCTGTGATAAGTATCTGAACTTGTTTGTTAATGCTTAAGTTTCATTTCCTTATAATTATAATTATGTTTTGTTATAATAGATGAGCGTAGAAAACACTTTGTGAGATTTTTGTGGATATTGTGTTGTTGGTTGTCATGTTTTCTATACTTTTGAGCATACGTCGGTTGATGCTGTTGTTGTGAGATTTGCGATGGTTGTTATTTTCTGTGACATAGTTCAATTTCATGGACGAAATTTCCTAAGAGGGGGAGGTTATGGCGGCCCAGGTTAAGATTTGATCCTTTATACTCCTTGGTTTTGGGTTTTGCATCTATTGGTGTTGTTGACATCTATTTTTGTCTTATGTTGTCCTTTGATTTGAGAATTAGGTTTTGGAGTTATGTTTAAAACAAGTTGAGGTTGGTATTTCTGTGATTACTTTGGCTATGTGAACTTGAGTTCGATCGAGTGGTGTTTTGGTCACTCGAGCGATCTTTCTTTTATTCCAGTTTTGGGTTTTTGCAGTCTGAACTTTGGAGAGTTTGCTTTCTTCGCTCGAGCGTGGGTTTCGTAGCTCGAGCAGTTTGTTCTGCAGGGTTGAACTTCTAGGAGTTTCGTTTCTTCGCTCGAGCCTAGTTTTGATAGCTCGAATGATATGTTGCGTCTAATGCTCGAGCACAAATTTAACTGCTCGAACAGTCTGTTTGAATAAAACTGCGAGGAAAGTCACTTTTTACTCACTTTTTGATATCTCTTTCTCTATAAAGGATATTTTTCCCTTTTCCTCTCACCTCTCTATAGAAACGTTGCGAAAATCCTCCGATCTACCTTGGTTTGTGAATTTCTTGATCTTCATGCTATGGGATTAAAGGTTTAGCTTGAAGGGAGGGTTGTTTTAATCGGAAAAGTTTGAGTTTTCATTTTCGTTGGTTTTGGGGTGTTATTCATCTCTTCTTCTTGCATTGAGGTAAAGATTTCTTTAATGATTTGCATGTTATTTAGCCTTGTTATGTGTTAGTTGGGTAAATTAATACTTTGGAAAACTTTGGACTTGATTAAAGCATAATTTGATTCATAAAAGAGGGGTTTTCGAGATGATTTCCTTTGAAATGTTTTTGGACTGTTTATGATAGTGAGTGGTATTGGAACTTGAGGAAAATTGCTTTTAAAATGAGAAATCTCTAATTTTTATCAAAACCCTTGAATTATTCTAGGTTGAGAAACTATTTGTGTATTGAAAAATTGGGAATTTCATAATGAATTCATGAACATGGGCTAATTAAAAAATAGATGGGACATTGAGAACATTGGATTCTTAAGGGAATGATGAGAATATATCATTGTGTTGATGTTGTTGAAATTATTAGTGTAATAACCCCGACCTCCGATTAATGCTAATTCATGATTAATTATGCCTAATAATAAATTAGAAAGAATTCAGAATTAAATTGCATAAGTATGGCATTATTTTCGTGTTTCTATCTATTCGGTGTTAAATGATCTGTTCGTGTCCTTAAGTTTCGAACTGCGAATCGGAAGCCTTATCGGCCCCCGATTTTGAAATTAATTAATGTTTTGGACTCGTTAGAATATATGTGATTTTATGGTAGGTTCAATTAAAATTTGATTTGGTATGATTAAATTAGATTAAATAGCATTGAATCGCAAAAGTCCAAGTATTTACCGTAATGCCATGTTAGTGGACCACTTAGTCAACACATATTGAAGCCTTATTACATTCAAACACAACATTTCCTCAGCCCTTTTGGTGAGACTAAACCGACTAGAGAGTGAGAGGGAGAGAAATTGAGTTCAACTTGAGAGTTTAGCTTGGAAACTTGAAGAAATTGTAGAAGACTTGCAACATTAAGCTCCCTTACCTCTAATTCAAGACTTAAGGTAGAGCCTTCACCTTCTTGTTCATGTAATTGAGTTAGTTCTTACATGGTTCTTGTCATATTGGAGTTTAAAGACAAGATTTGGTCTAGTAATGTTGAATTGAAGCTAGATCATGCATGCATGTGCATATTTTTGAGGTTTGAAGTTGTTTTCATGGAAATTGCTACATGCATGTTCATATTATTGTTTTAATCCATGAATTCATCTTGTTTTTGAAGAAGTTGACTCATTTGAGCAAGTAATTGAAGCTTTGAATTTGATTGAACACATGCATGTCACATTTGAATTATGTTCTTGAAGTTTGGTTTGAAATTGGGTTTAATTGAACTACCTTTGGGCTTTGATTTCTCAAATTGATCTTTGAAACATGCCACATTATGAGTTTTGAAGTGTTTTCCAGAAAATTAGCCCAAAAGGATCGAATTTGGTACATTGAAACTTGATTTTGAGCTTGAGGTTCAAATTTGGAAATTCCAGATTTTGAACTCACGCTCAAGCGGAGGATGTGCCGCTCGAGCGGAAGATTCGTGCATCCAGTACTTTCATGTGTTTTACAGTTTGCTCGAGCGGGGATTTGAACGCTCGAGCGGGTATCTGAGTCAGACGATCGAGCGGGTATCGAGCGCCTATCGAGCGTATTTTTTACACATCTAGTACTTTTGGCATGTTTTACAGTCCGCTCGAGCGGGGTATCTTACGCTCGAGTGGAGTATTTTGTTTACCTGTACGCTCGAGCGGGACCCCTATTTTCTGAAAATTTTGAAAAGTGTTTTAAAGGCATCTTTGCATCCTCATTCCATCCTAGGCATTCCTAGGCCATGTTTAAGACTCTATAAAGGGGGATTCAAGGTTAGAAACACGCTAAGAATCAACGACGTGAGTTTTGCATAATTAGAACGTGTGTTTCAAGTGTGTGTCTGTTATGTGTTATGTAGGTCACGTGCCGTATCCTGTTTGACCTTTTTTGGCTCCGTTTGTCTGATTCAAGGCCCACTGTGAGTAATAACTTAGTAAAGATATATTCAACTGTACTTATTTTCTGTGTGACAAAATGAGATCTGTTTTCCATAATGATATGTTCTGTACAATGAATGATTGTTCAATTTCTGACATGTATTCGTGACATCCTTAGTATCATGTGATTTATGTTAGCTGCCCGGTATCAGAGGTTCCTTTATGGAACTTATATCTGTCTGCACTCTGTTACCCGTACCGGAGGTCTCGTCACGGGGGCTCAGCTTCTGTTCTGTTCTGTTCTGTCCCGAATCCGGAGGTTCCATCTTGGAACTAGGTTATTCATAACCTTACGCTTATGCGTTCTGTTCTGTTCAGTTCTGTTATGCTAATGGATGTATCACGTAAACTTAATCATGACTTATGATTTCTATCTGTATATGATCTGAACAAGTATGAAATTGTTACAATATGAATTGATTTCTGAAATCTGTACGAACTCATTCATTGAAACCCCTTTACTTTGTTTATTATTCACTGGGCTTTCGCTCACAGTTTATATTATGTATGTAGGTGAGACGGCACACGACCCAGGCCAGAGTTGACGGCCTTTTATTCCGTTTTGTCAGCCAACTGTTGCGCCTCCCGAGGAGGTTCCGCTTGAAGCCTATTGCTATGGCTGTCTTTGTGTTCATGCTAGTCTGTATGTGTGTTTTGTAAAGTCAGGTCTTGGGAACTACTCTCTATAAATATCGATGTACTTCGACTAGCATGTTTATGTATATAAATAAGTTTTGAAAAGTTTTTCTCATGTACGTTATCACAGCTCATTGGACCTTGTTTATTTTGTATATTTGTTTCCGCAGCCCCTTATTATTTGCTAATCTGTTCAGAGGTCTTTGGTAATCCACGGGTTACTGGCCGGTTACGGTGCCAAACCTATAGAGGCGGGTTTGGGTCATGACAATTACTTATGCTCTTGATTTATATGTTGAATAAATATAACTGTTTTGGCTATCGATGGAGGATAGCATTGCTTGTTATAGAAATTGCATGAGAGCTAGGTTAACTGAAACCTATTCACTCATGCATTCCATTTAATCAATTGTTTCATACTTATGAACTGAAAAGTGTTATTTTGATAAAAATGAGTGAATACTGTGGCGAATCTGGTTAGGGGGTAGGAGTGGTTGTGGTTAATTAAGTTGGCCTTTGTGTCCTTAGTGGAAGTCTAAAAATCCGCGCTGTTAGGATGCCTTCCTTTCGGTTGGTTGCCAGTAAAGTGGTTTTGGTAGTGCTTTTATAGCTTACTTGCAGATACGTACCAAGAGATTACCAGTGTGTGTATTTACTACCCTGTTTTCTGTTTTGAAGCAAAGATATTAATTGTGATTTGAACTCTGGCATAGCATTGTTTCAAAATAGGGAAAACGCATGTTTTGTAATGGCATTTCATATGCATTTACCATATGGCTTGGTTCAACATCATACACATCATTAAACTTGTCTCTACAGGGCTTTAGCTCACCCTATGCGAAAAAACATTCCAGGTGCTGATGGTATGCCTCCGCCAAAGGGATAGCTAAATGCACATTTTGTGTTTTATTTTTGTGTAAGCCTAGGGCTTTTATGCATTGGGCTCAAGTCTCACTTTTGTTGTAACCAAGTATAATCTTGAAAACCTGTAGCCAATAAGGCATGAATTTGTAATAGTTTAGATATTAATGCTTATCGATCACATGCTATAGATTCAGGTTTTAAAATCAGTGAATGTATTAATACATGTGATATGATTTTGTAATTTAACAATTTTGTTATGAATATAGAATGTTTTGGGATTTAATTAAGCTTTCGTTTGTCGAATGAATATTGTATATACTTGAGATGTGAAATGGATAGTTCGGGTCTCTATATTTTTTGGGCTTTGCATCAACGATAGCCTCCAAGCAAGGGCAAAAATGAAAACCATACTCATGGACCTTATAAGTGAGAAGAGGGTAGCCTTGGAAAGGAATGGTGCTTCCCCGTGTCAAGATCTCATCACTTGCTTACTTTGTATTCGCAATGAAGACAATTCAAGTCTACTGTCTGATGAGGAGACTAAGGATGATGCGGTCATTATAATGATTGGAGGATACAACACATCCTCCATCCTATTTACCTTCTTGATCAGGTTTTTAGCCAATGAACTATCAATTTATGCTGCTATTGTTGAAGGTATGCTCCCAACTAGCTCCCTCATCATGATTCATGAGAAAGATTTAAGAATTGAAAAGATAAAAGAATACTAGAAAATAGAACATACTAAAAAATTATGTGCTTTGAGATTGTAGAACAAGAGGAGATTGCTAAAAGCAAGACCCTGGGAGAGCTTCTCACTTGGGATGTTCTTACCAAGATGAAGTACACATGGAGAGTAGCAATGGAGACTTTAACGATGTGTTTAGTTGGGGGATTTGAGAAAAGATTTGGAAAGGGAAATGGAAAAAAGAAAGTGAAATATAAATAAAATATAACTACATTTCACCTAATTTCACACACCTTTTTCATTTCCTTTTCCAAATTCCTTTCCAAATCCCCCAACCAAACACAGCTTAAGGATAACCCCTCCTGGGTTCTGTTCCTTCAGGAAAGTCCTCAAAGATACATAATTTGGAGGATATCTAATACCAAAAGGGTGTCAAGTATGTGTAAATATTGTTAATGCTTCCATTATTGTAGATTAATTACCGGAACAAATGTGTGTAATGTAAATAAAATAAGAGCTAGAAGTAACACAAATTTTTGATAAACAGGTAGTATGGACAACAAGCATGTCCTACATGGATGGGACAATTTTCCCAAACCCATCAAAGATTGATCCAACACACTTTGAGCAGCATGCACAAGCCCTTCCGTACTGCTTTGTGGCATTTGGAGGAGGACCAATAATGTGTCCTGGGTATGAGTTCACCAGAATTGAAACACTAGCTATGATTCCTTGCTTGGTGACCCAATCCACATGGAAGCTTTCCTGTATTGATGATTCTTTCTGTAGAGATCTAATGCCAATTTTCAGTCAGGAGCTTACCAATTCATATTAAACCAAAGAAATCTAATGGTGTGATTTAAGTTCATGTAGCTTTCATTGACTTTGATGAAAGACAATATTTCCCCTATTGAATAAACCCTGTGTATCTGTAACAATTCAGCTACAAAAGTAAGAAACTGACCCTTCTTCTCGAGCCGACTTTGGATCTCAAAAAATTGACTAAAAAAAGTCATAAAATTTTGTTAAATACTATATTAGCCTATAAAAAAAAATCTTATTGAAATTTAAAAGGTCTCAACAAAATTTAGGTTATGATTTAAAACTAGATGGTTGACATAATAAATTATTTAAAAATAATAGATAGTTGTTTTTATCAAAAGAAACCAAAAAACTTATTATGTGGTGAATTGTTTGAAATTATTGAATAGTTATTTTCTAAATGTATGGATTATATATAGAATGCAATTAATTATATTACTTGCAATTACTCTTTTCAAATTAAAGTTGATTAGCAATTTTACCCATCGAAAATGATTTAGCTTAATTATAAGTTAGATTATGTGAACTAAATTAGTAATTTTACAGTTAAAAATGCCAGAAAATTGATGTTTAAGTGATTTTTTGTTACAGTTTGTTTACTTTTTATTTGATACTTCAATTTAGATTATTTTGGTCATTTAAATAGTTCTATTTTTATTTGGAAGATTTTTATCAAATTTTAGTATAAAGACCTTTCGATAATGAATGTTTTTTTAGGCCTTTGGATAAAGATGGAAGAGACCTAGTGGATTGAGAGAATGCCTTCCCTTAAATAAATAAAAAAAGAAAAGGAAAAAAAAATGCTAACAATGGATTTCTTTTTTTCTTTTATATTTTCTTTTGTTTTTATGCCTTTTAATAACTTTTATATTTGATTTTGATTAGTGAGGTCTTTTTTGTTTTTTATTATTCAGTGTGTTTGGTTTCAGTTTTTTGAATTTAGTTTTCTAAAAATTGAATTTTTTGTTTTTCATATTTTTTTGTTTTTAGTGAATATTTTTTAAATTTAAGTAATTTTTTTTCTTTTTTAGATGCACCTTACTTAGATGTATTTAAATAGTAAAATATTTGTGAAAAAATATTTTAAAAAATTAATAAATACACAAAAATACAAAAAAAATATATTGAATTTTCATATATTTTTTTGTATTTTTTGGTATTTAGTATATTTTTTAAAGTTTTTTTCATGAATATTATACTTTTTAAGTGTATTTATGTTAGGTGTGTCTAAAAAAAATGCTAAAAATATTAAAAAAAATTCATTGAAAACATTAAAATACGAAAAATAAAAAAGTAGAATTTTCTTAAAACTATTTCCTGAAAACTATAACCAAACACGCTAATTATTATTATTATTTTGTTTCAATTTGCTGAATTCCACAAGTGCAGACCTTAGGCCATTGCCTTTGTGACACCCTAAGTGTTTAATTAAATATCACATAAATATTTATAACTATATATAAATATAATTATGATTGTTTGTGATAATATATTATTAAATAAATAAATTATAATAAATAAATATAAATCTAATTTGGCATTAGGTTATCAAATATGAGATTAATTAGGATTATTATTTGGGGCCAAATTAATACAAATATGAAATTATAATAGTAATTGTGCCAAATTAGAGTTAAAGATAATAAATAAATATAATAGTAACAAATCTTATAATAACAAATCTCATAATAAGAAATCTAATAATAATAATAACAAATCTAGTGAGAATAAAAGTGTGTGTGCTAGATAAAAGAAACCACAGCCACCTGGGTTGTCTACGATTAGAGAGGGTGATTTAGCAATTCAGACCATTAATACTACCCCCAGGTTGTGTATATAAAGGGATGGGTGGGGGTGTTAAGTGAGTAGGATGAAGGAAATAGAAGGAAAAAAAAGAAGAAGAACAAAGGAACAGCCATGAGAAAGTAGCAAAAATAGGAGGGAAATAGTAAGACTCAATATCAAAGTGAGTTATATTATACCTTGAGGTACCATAATATATTTTACGTATGTTTTAACTTACCATAATTTATTTTATACAAGTTATGTTTTGTAAATTATATTAATATTTCAATTATGTTGATTAATTTCTGAACTCTATTTGTTTAAAATGAAACCCATGGATATGTTTGTTTAAATTTTAGAAAATATTTGACTATAACCTTATAAACAATTATGTTTTGTAAGTACCACCACGGGAGTCCCACGCCTTGGGGGACTTAAATAACCATTGGCCTCTGTTTGGCCACTTTGTGGTCCTCTGTTTGTCATGGATCCATTGACCTCTGTTTTGACTGTCACTTCTATGACCTCTGTTCTATTCTGTTCTGTTCTGTACCGTGGTTATGGTTATTTATTTATATAATTTTTGTATTTCAGTTTCTACCACTTTGAATTATTTGTTTATTCAAATTAAGTTGCGTAAATGTTTTAGCTTAACTAACTATTCCTGGTTATTTTGCATTCTCTATACTCTTGGCATAATATTTCTCACTTTGCTGTGTGCTTATAGCTATTACCTTTTTAGGTGACGAGATGTAAGGGAGACCCATAACCTCACGTAGTGGAACCCGCACGAGAATTTGATGTTGAACTATTATTTTGTTTTTTTTTAATTTTTTATTTATTTTATTTTTGCTCCCTTTTGTTTTTACTCAGGGTTAGTCACTGAATAATAAAATAATAAAAGCCCTACAAATGTATTTTCTCTTATTAAAATAGTAAAATGAAGTAAATTTTGTATTTAATTATTTTGATTTCCTTTTGCCTCCGCCTGTGCCATTTAATTTGCCACGATTAGAATAAAGTAATGAGTTACGATTTCAACCCAGCCCTAAGCCCTGCGGTTGGGCCGTGGCAGCCTTAATGGCAAAAAAATGATTGAGTTGTCATTAAGTCAATTGTACTACACTCTGTATATTTATATTAAATATTTCATTAAACAAAAAAAAAAAATAACAAAAATTATATTCAATCAATCAAAAAGTGATAGAGGCCATGACTTGGAGTGATGATACTTGTGAAAAAGTGGAAGAGGGAGAGAATGCTTACTTGCTACTTTTCTTAGAGGAGTGTGTGGTCCTTGTACATTGTGTAAAATCTTTATTCAATCGATAGGTAATCTAAAAATGCTGTGAGTTTCATTATAAATTTTACTACATAAGGAATAAATAAAATTAATTGGCCTTCAAATCTACATAGTTTCTTTGAGACCCATTCTATAGCAATCCCGATTTTCCCCCCATTGATTTTTGTAATCCGGACTTGGTTCCGTGGGTGTTGGTTATTGTTATATCTTGTTTTCGTCCTTCAATACCTTGTTTTTGAGTTATAGGATGCATTGGGCAGGTTTGTTATAGGTTGGTAGTGAGTTTGAACCAAGTGTTGCTGCCCAGAATTCTGTGTCTTTGCTCAAGCGAGGCTTTTGTCGCTCGAGCGAGCTCTTTGTTTTAGATCCTTCGCTCGAGCCAGGATTCCTTCGCTCGAGCGAGAGTTGGTTGTTGTGTCTGGTGGCTCGAGTGAGAAGTCTTGTGCTCGAGCGTGCATCTGCGTCTGGTTCTGGACCTGAGAGTTGCATTTCTTGGCTCGAGCGAGCGAGCTGTATGTTTTGGGTTTCTTCGCTCGAGCGAGCTTTTCTTCACTCGAGCGTGCTTCTGGTTGTAGACCTGAAGTTTCGAATTATTGGATCGAGCAAGGCTTTCTACGCTCGAGGGAGGTTTCTTTGTGCCTGGTCACTCGAGCGACCAATACTTCGCTCGAGCGAGCCTCTGTCATATCAGCACACAGCAACAACTTCTTTCCTCACTTTTTCACCTCTTCTCTTATACAAACCCTAGACCAGCTGCATCTTCTGTAACAACCCTCATACTACTTACCGATTAATTACCAATTACTGCTAAACTGAGAATGATTATGATTGGTAATTGAACTGACTGGATCACTGAACTGACTGACTGAAATCTGAAACTGAATTGATTGCCTGTATCTGTTTGAATTGTAATTCTATCTGTTTGACTGTATGATTATATGTTCAATTTCTATGTTTAAACTGTTAATTGAAGGCCTTATCGGCGGCCGAACCAGGAATTGATTATTGAGTTATAATCATGAGAATTTATGTGATTTTATGGTGTACTTGTCTGAAATGTGATTTAGGACGATTAAATTAGATTAAAACAAGCCAATTACATGAGTTGCATTAATTACAATTTTGCCACTTAGTGGCCCATTATCTTACACATACTTTTGAGCCTTACACTTGATCACCAAGCACATTTCGTCAGCCATTTGTTGCCTACAACCGACTATAGAGAGAGAGGGAGAGAATTGAGGGAGATTTTGGCTTCAACCTTGTGCATTGTTTGGGAACTTGAAGGAAATTGAAGTGTAGTTGCCAATTGAGCTCCTAAACCTTGAATACAAGACCTAAGGTAGAATAACTACCCTTTTATTTGCAATTTTGTTAGACTCTTGCATGATTTAGAGCTAAGTTGAAGTCTAGAGCCAATTTATGGCTTGTAATGTTGTATTGTAGCTCATTTTATGCATGCATGTGTGTATTGACGAATTTTGAGTTGATTTCATGGCAAATTGTCACATGCATGTTCATAATTAAGCTTAAGTCCATGTTTTCAACTTGTTTTGAAAAGAATGAGCTCATTAGAGCATGTTTTGAAGTTTTGAAATGGTTTGAATTCATGCATGTTTGCATGTTCTTCATGTTCATGAAAATTGGTTTGAAATTGAGTTTGAATTAAACACCCTTGGGCTTTGATTTACCAAATTGATCTTTGAAATACATAATGTTATGTGTTTACAAGTGTTTTCCAGGTTTTTAGCCCAAGAGGATCAAAAATTTGGCTTTTAAACTTGATTTTGAGCTTAGGACTCAAATCTGGAATTTCCAGATTTTGGGCCTACGCTTGAGCGAGGAAGTCCACGCTTGAGCGTACACTCTGTGATTCTGCCTACCGCTCGAGCGAGAAAAGGTACGCTCGAGCGTGAAATGCGAGCATCCAGTACTTTGCATGAGTTCACAGTCCGTTCGAGCGAGGAAACTCACGCTCGAGCGAGGACTTGTGTCTTACGCTCGAGCGAGGATCGAGCGTCCATCGAGCGTAAAATTGGAGCATCCAGCATTTTTACTGTAGCACACAGTCCGCTCGAGTGACGGAATTGACGCTCGAGCGGAGCTCCTTTGTTTGCATGTCCGCTCGAGCGTAGAAAGCCACGCTCGAGCGAGACCCCTGTTTTCAATAAATTTTGTAAAGTGTTCAAAAGTGCATCTTTTCATCCTCTTTCCATCCTAGGCATTCCTAGGGCATATTTAAGGCATCTTAAAGAGGATATAGATGTAGAACCACACCGAGGCAAATTAGGGATTAAGTTCTTATCTTTCCCAACTGTGTAGCTTAGTGTGTGTTCAATCTGTAAACTGTGTAGGGTTGGCTTTCCGAGGAGACGCTCTAGTTCACTGTAGCCCAGAACTCTGTGAGTAACAATTGTGTAAAGATATGTTCAAATGATTATCTTTTGAATACTGAACTGAACTGTTTACTGAACTGATATTGATTACTGAATGAATGTATGTCCTTTATTTCTGAACTGTACTGTGGCATCCATAGCACTTACTGTTTACTATTATTGTTACAGAGATCTCTGTCGGTTCCCTCGTGGAACCACTACTGTTTACTGATTGATGGCCATCGTTACTGTTCGGTCTTTAAGACCTACCGTTTACTGTTATGCTAATAGATGTACCACATATGACTGTTTACTGTACTGAACAACTGTTATACTGATTGAAATGAACTGTTTTCATTACTGTAAGGACATTCATTCTAAACCTCTTTACGCTTAATGTTATTCACTGGGCTTTAGCTCACTGCTCATATATATATATATATATGTAGGTGTACAGGCACCAGATCAAAGCTAGAAGCCTCGGGGTAGAGTCCCAATTTTGTCAAGCCAACCAATGTGCCTCACTGCGAGGTTCCGAGCCTGCCAAGCTTAGGCTATGGGGTGTTTTAGTTTCCCCCTTCTATTCCGTTTTTGTAATACCGTATAGACTGAACGTTTTGCACTGTACTGTTTATCAAGGATTAAGTCCCTGTTTCTGACTGGTTGTATATGATATGCATACTGTTTTGTACTGTTCTGTATAATTATATGAAAAATCTTTTTGGCATACAGACTGTCATAGCTCATTGGACATTGTTTATTTACTGTATTGGCTTCCGCCAAGCCCCTGTACTCTGTTTTACTGTATTACTGTTAAGCAGGCCTTCGGTAATCTAGGATTACTGGCCGGTTACGGTGCTAAACCCATAGGGGCGGGTTTGGGTCGTGACAGAGTGGTATCAGAGCGATACTTAATCACGAGTTATACCGCACACACGTGTCCAAATGAGCTATAGAGTGTCCTAGAAAAGCGATTAGGGCATTACATGAGCATGAAAAGTGTGTGGTTATGACATGACTGAATGAATGCTAATGTGTTTAACTGTTCAAGTATGCAACTGTTTATGTTTATACTTGTTATAACTGCTTATAGTGAAATGGATAACGCAAATGAATCTGAGTCCTCATCCACTGAGGCATGAATGGCACGAATGGAAAGAATGATGGAACTGATAACTACTAGACTTGAGCAACAACAGAATCAACAGCCCCCACCTCCTCCTCCGGTACAGCCGGAACCGAATGTGAACATGAATGATGGGGACATAATTGCTCTCACCCAGAAGTTCAGCAAAATGAAACCGCCATCCTTTCAGGGAGGCCTTGAACCGCTAAAAGCTGAAGCATGGATTCTTGAGACTGAAAAGCTATTTGAAGTGTTTCCGTGTTTGGAAGCGAATAAAGTACTGTTAGCTACCTTCACCTTGCAAGAAGAGGCCAGAAGGTGGTGGATGCTGGTCCGTGACACCAACAATGTAATGACTTGGGCTCAGTTTAAGGAGTCCTTCTTTGAAAAGTATTTTCCCAAGTGTGTCAGGGACAGGAAAGTAACTGAATTTGAACAACTAAGACAGGGCACAATGTCCGTTGCTGAATATGAGACAAAGTTCACCGAGCTCGCTAGATATGCACCGCATATGGTGGACACTGACTACAAGAAGGCCAGAAAATTTGAAGGCGGCCTGAATGTTGCAATACTGGACAGAATTAGTGTTTTAAAGCTACTGACCTATGTAGGTGTTCTTGACCGAGCATTGATGGCTGAGTCAAACATCGAAGCTGTGAAACAATCTGAATCACCAGCGTCTGAATGGCGTGGTAAAAGACAGAATTTCAAATTCAAGAAAGGCAAGCATAATCAATCGAACAAAAAGCAGAATACAGGGTCAACGACTACTTCTAGTCAAGGAAACCGTTCCTTTCCGCCCAGTTCCGAATGTGGTAGGAACTATAAGGGAGTTTGTTATAAAATCTCTGGTGCTTGTTACAGGTGTGGCAAAGTGGGCCACATGGTGAAAGATTGCCCTTCCACTGCTCCGGGCAATAGTAAAGCTGCAGGCAGCGCCGCAGCATCAACTGTAGTACCAAAGCCTAACCCCAAAGCTACCGGGAAAGAGCCAATGAGGCAGGGCCGAGTGTTTGCCCTAGTACCTGGAGACGTGCAAAATACTGAAACCGTTGTGTCAGGTATCCTCTCTATTTGTGCTCAAAATGCATATGTACTGATTGATTCGGGGTCTACACACATATGTATCGCATGCTTTTTCACAGAAATTGAATAGACCCTTAGAACCTATGAACTATCTGCTAGCTGTATCATCACCCGTAGGAGGATCCATGACATGTGCTTATATGTACCCTGCATGTGAAATCATTGTTGGGGATATGCATCTGTTTATTGATTTACTGCCATTGAACATTGATCATTTTGATGTAATATTGGGGATGGACTGGTTACAAAAATATCATGCTACTATTGACTGTGTGACAAAGCAAGTTGTTTTCCGTTCACCTGGTCTACCTGAATTTGTATTTAATTGGAGTGGAGTAGTACCTCCCCCGTATTTGATCTCTTCTGTGAAAGCTGTTAAATTGATTAGAAAGGGGTGTAAACGATATCTGTGTTCTGTACTGACTGTGTCTACTAATGATAATGTTAAAACTGATGTGAACTGTATTCCTATAGTCAGAGAATTTCCAGATGTATTTCTAGATGATCTGCTAGGGGATTTGATTGACAGGGAGATTGAATTCACCGTTGATGTGATTCCGGGAACGCAGCCTGTATCGAAAGCTCCCTACAGAATGGCTCCGACTGAATTGAAAGAATTGAAAGTGCAACTGCAAGAACTGTTAGACAAGAAGTTTATCAGGCCCAGTTCTTCACCGTGGGGTGCACCGGTTTTGTTTGTGAAGAAGAAAGACGGCTCATTGAGACTGTGCATTGACTACCGTGAACTGAACAAGGTAACTGTGAAAAACAAATATCCATTACCGCGTATTGATGACTTATTTGATCAGTTATAGGGTGCCCAAGTGTTTTCCAAGATTGATCTCCGATCGGGATACCATCAACTGAAAGTTAAACCAGGGGATATTGATAAAACTGCTTTTAGAACGAGGTATGGACATTACGAATTTTTAGTTATGCCTTTTGGAGTTACCAATGCACCTGCAGCATTTATGGACCTCATGAATAGAATCTTTAAACCATACCTTGATGACTTTATTGTGGTATTCATTGATGACATATTGATTTACTCCAAAAGTATAGAACAACATGAACATCATCTGAGACTTGCCCTGCAGACCCTAAGAGAACAGAAACTGTATGCTAAACTGTCTAAATGTGAGTTTTGGCTTGATCATGTTATGTTTTGGGGGCATGTTGTTAGCAAAGATGGAATTTCTGTTGATCCGCAGAAAATTGAAGCTGTAGTAAACTGGCCTAGACCAACAAATGTGACAGAAGTCCGAAGCTTTTTGGGATTGGCTAGATATTACAGAAGATTTGTCAAAGATTTCTCCAAAATTGCCTTACCATTGACTCAACTGACATAAAAGGGGACATCATTTGACTGGACTGACCAGAGGGAATCAGCATTTCAAGAGTTGAAAACTCGACTTGTGACTGCACCTGTTCTTACTTTACCCTCAGGTATGGATGGTTATACTGTATTTAGTGATGCTTCTCATAAGGGTTTAGGATGTGTTTTAATGCAGAATGGGAGAGTTATTGCTTATGCTTCCCGACAACTGAGACTACATGAAAAGAACTACCCAACCCATGACCTGGAACTGGCTGCAGTAGTGTTTGCACTGAAAATTTGGCGTCACTACCTGTATGGGGCGACATGTGAAGTTTATACCGACCACAAGACTCTGGAATACTTCTTCACCCAGAAAGAACTGAACATGAGACAACGGAGATGGCTAGAACTGATTAAAGATTATGATCTCCAGATTCTGTACCATCCGGGAAAAGCCAACACCGTTGCCGATGCACTGAGCCGGAAATCGATTGCAAATTTAGCTTGTTTGTTCACTGGACAGAAAGAGTTGCTTTGTGACCTTGAAAAATCTGAAATTGAAGTTGTTTTGAGAGAACAAAGTGGAACAATAGCTGCTATTTCTTCTCAACAGGCATTGATCGAAGAAATTAAAGAGAAACAGCAACAGGATGACTTCTTGAAGAAGATCATCGAAGAAAAAGAATCTAAACTGAGACCGGGATTCAAATTTGAAAACAATGTACTGAAATTTCAAGAAAGACTGTGTGTACCGAATGACACTGAACTGAAAAGAAGAGTTCTGCAAGAGGGCCACAACTCAAGATTTTCTATTCATCCGGGGAATACGAAAATGTACCAAGATTTGAAACAGAACTTTTGGTGGCCGGGAATGAAGAAAGAAATTGCCGACTTTGTGTCAAAATGTCTTCATTGCCAACAAGTCAAAGTGGAACATCAGCGACCCGCAGGCTTACTGCAACCCTTACCCATACCGGAGTGAAAATGAGAGCATATCACGATGGATTTTATCGTTGGATTGCCTCGCTCCAGAAAAGGTATGGATTCAATTTGGGTTATTGTTGATAGACTAACCAAATCTGCTCACTTCTTACCTGTCAAGACACTTTATAATGCAGACAAATTGGCTACACTCTATATTGATGAGATTGTTAGATTGCATGGAGTGCCTGTGTTCATTGTTTCTGACAGGGATTCGAAGTTTACATCGAGGTTTTGGCAAAGCCTACAGACTGCATTGGGTACTAAATTGAGACTAAGTAGTGCCTATCATCCTCAGACAGATGGCCAGTCAGAGAGGACCATCCAGACTCTGGAGGATTTATTGAGAATGTGTGTCCTTGATTTTCAGGGAAACTGGGAAAGTCATTTACCATTGGTGGAGTTTGCCTACAATAATAGCTTTCATTCAAGTATTGGTATGGCGCCTTTCGAGGCATTGTATGGCAGAAAATGTAGATCTCCGATTTGCTGGACAGAAGTTGGAGATGGGCCTTTGCTTGGGCCCGAGATTGTTTATGAAATGACTGAGAAAGTAAAACTGATACAGCAGCGACTGAAAACAGCACAGAGCAGACAGAAAAGTTATGCAGATGTTAGAAGACGAGACCGAGAATATGAAGTGGGTGATCACGTGTTTGTGAAAGTGACACCAATGAAAGGCCAGACTCGTTTTGGAGTCAAAGGCAAGTTAGCGCCGAGATATGTCGGGCCGTATGAGGTGATTGAGAAAATCAATCCGGTGGCGTATCAAGTTGCGCTTCCTCCTGAAATGGAGCATATGCACAACGTCTTCCACATCTCTACGTTGAGAGATTATCTCCGGGATCCTTTCCATGTGATTGAGCCTACTCGAGTAGCGTTGAGTAACGACTACACTTATGAGGAATGGCCTATACAGATTGTTAACAGACGGATCAAGAAGTTAAGGAACAAAGAGATCCCGCTAGTGAAAGTTGACTGGCAAAACCATGGTGGTGTGTATGCCACTTAGGAAAGGAAAGATGACATGGCCAAGAGATATCCTGAACTGTTTCCACTGAACCCTGTTTTCTTCCAGAATGAATGTAACTCGAGTTTAGAGGACTAAACTCTTTATAAGGAGGGAAGACTGTAACAACCCTTATACTGCTTACCGATTAATTACCGATTACTGCTAAACTGAGAATGATTATGATTAGTAATTGAACTGACTGGATCACTGAACTGACTAACTGAAATCTGAAACTGAATTGATTGCCTGTATCTGTTTGAATTGTAATTCTATCTGTTTGACTGTATGATTATCTGTTCAATTTCTATGTTTAAACTGTTAATTGAAGGCCTTATCGGCGGCCGAACCAGGAATTGATTAGTGAGTTATAATCATGAGAATTTATGTGATTTTATGGTGTACTTGTCTGAAATGTGATTTAGGACGATTAAATTAGATTAAAATAAGCCAATTACATGAGTTGCATTAATTACAATTTTGCCACTTAGTGGCCCATTATCTTACACATACTTTTGAGCCTTACACTTGATCACCAAGCACATTTCATCAGCCATTTGTTGCCTACAACCGACTATAGGGAGAGAGGGAGAGAATTGAGGGAAATTTTGGCTTCAACCTTGTGCATTGTTTGGGAACTTGAAGGAAATTGAAGTGTAGTTGCCAATTGAGCTCCTAAACCTTAAATACAAGACCTAAGGTAGAATAACTACCCTTTTATTTGCAATTTTGTTAGACTCTTGCATGATTTAGAGCTAAGTTGAAGTCTAGAGCCAATTTATGGCTTGTAATGTTGTATTGTAGCTCATTTTATGCATGCATGTGTGTATTGACGAATTTTGAGTTGATTTCATGGCAAATTGTCACATGCATGTTCATAATTAAGCTTAAGTCCATGTTTTCAACTTGTTTTGAAAAGAATGAGCTCATTAGAGCATGTTTTGAAGTTTTGAAATGGTTTGAATTCATGCATGTTTGCATGTTCTTCATGTTCATGAAAATTGGTTTGAAATTGAGTTTGAATTAAACACCCTTGGGCTTTGATTTACCAAATTGATCTTTGAAATACATAATGTTATGTGTTTACAAGTGTTTTCCAGGTTTTTAGCCCAAGAGGATCAAAAATTTGGCTTTTAAACTTGATTTTGAGCTTAGGACTCAAATCTGGAATTTCCAGATTTTGGGCCTACGCTCGAGCGAGGAAGTCCACGCTTGAGCGTACACTCTGTGATTCTGCCTTCCGCTCGAGCGAGAAAAGGTACGCTCGAGCGTAAAATGCGAGCATCCAGTACTTTGCATGAGTTCACAGTCCGCTCGAGCGAGGAAACTCACGCTCGAGCGAGGACTTGTGTCTTACGCTCGAGCGAGGGTCGAGCGTCCATCGAGCGTAAAATTGGAGCATCCAGCATTTTTACCATAGCACACAGTCCGCTCGAGCGACGGAATTGACGCTCGAGCGGAGCTCCTTTGTTTGCATGTTCGCTCGAGCGTAGAAAGCCACGCTCGAGTGAGACCCCTGTTTTCAGCAAATTTTGTAAAGTGTTCAAAAGTGCATCTTTGCATCCTCTTTCCATCCTAGGCATTCCTAGGGCATATTTAAGGCATCTTAAAGAGGATATAGATGTAGAACCACACCGTGGCAAATTAGGGATTAAGTTCTTATCTTTCCCAACTGTGTAGCTTAGTGTGTGTTCAATCTGTAAACTGTGTAGGGTTGGCTTTCTGAGGAGACGCTCTAGTTCACTGTAGCCCAGAACTCTGTGAGTAACAATTGTGTAAAGATATGTTCAAATGATTATCTTTTGAATACTGAACTGAACTGTTTATTGAATTGATATTGATTACTGAATGAATGTATGTCCTTTATTTCTGAACTGTACTGTGGCATCCTTAGCACTTACTGTTTACTGTTACTGTTACAGAGATCTCTGTCGGTTCCCTCGTGGAACCACTACTGTTTACTGATTGATGGCCATCATTACTGTTCGGTCTTTAAGACCTACCATTTACTGTTATGCTAATGGATGTACCACATATGACTGTTTACTGTACTGAACAACTGTTATACTGATTGAAATGAACTGTTTTCATTACTGTAAGGACATTCATTCTAAACCTCTTTACGCTTAATGTTATTCACTGGGCTTTAGCTCACTGCTCATATATATATATATATATATGTAGGTGTACAGGCACCGGATCAAAGTTAGAAGCGTCGGGGTAGATTCCCAGTTTTGTCAAGCCAACCAATGTGCCTCACTGTGAGGTTCCGAGCCTGCCAAGCTTAGGCTATGGGGTGTTTTAGTTTCCCCCTTCTGTTCTGTTTTTGTAATACCGTATAGACTGAACGCTTTGCACTGTACTGTTTATCAGGGATTAAGTCCCTATTTCTGACTGGTTGTATATGATATGCATACTGTTTTGTACTGTTCTGTATAATTATATGAAAAATCTTTTGGGCATACAGACTGTCACAACTCATTGGACATTGTTTATTTACTGTATTGGCTTCCGCCAAGCCCCTGTACTCTATTTTACTGTATTACTGTTAAGCAGGCCTTCGGTAATCTAAGATTACTAGCCGGTTACGGTGCTAAACCCATAGGGGCGGGTTTGGGTCGTGACATCTTCTCTCTCTCTATATATCTTCTCTCTAGGGTTTCATCTATTTTTAGTGTGTTTCTACCCTAACCTCTTTGTAAGAAAGATATAGGGTGACTTGGGCTTCCTTTTAATCTGAGAATTTGTGGATTTGGAGCACTTTGGATTTTCATCATCTTCTCCTTTGGTCTCTTCATTTTGAGGTAGGGATGATCTACTCATTCTTATGAGTTTTAACATAAATGTTAGTCATTTAGTGTCAACATTGAGATTTGGTGATTTGAGAAGTTAGGGTTTGAGGTTTGTGTTATATAAGAGAAGGGTTTTGTACTTTTAAGTTCCATATGTATATGAGGCATTGGAAAATGAAATTATTGTTGTTAAGTTGATGAAAGTGAACCTTAGGGTTGATATTGAGAAAGAGGGAAAAATGCCCTATTTATGTTGAATAATTAGTTTAAATAATTAATTTGGGGAAATGTGAAATTTAGTTGAGAATAATTAAATTGGGAATTTGCGGGAGTAAATGGTGTAGTTGGATAATTTAATCGCTCACCTATGAAAGTGTCGATATTTTATCTATTGATAAATTTATGACCTGTTTAGAAATAACTGTTTTGGACTATCGGTGGAGGATAGTCTTGATTGTTGTAGACACTGTATGATGATTAGGAAAAATTGAAACTAATCATGTGAAATATGTCGTTGAATGTGACGGTTGGAATAATACATCAAATATGTGCATTGATTGATCATTGTATGTGATGAAGTTCTTCAATACATTATATATGTATATTTGTTTGGGAGGAGATAGGGGATGTACTCCAGTGTGTGAGAAGAGATAGGTGATGTACTCCACACGCATATGTGTTCATATACTTTAACACATTATTTATGTATCTTTGTTTGGGAGGAGATGGGAGATGTACTCAACACACATATGTGTTCATATACTTTAACACATTATTCATGTATCTTTGTTTGGGAGGAGATGGGGGATGTACTCCACATATGTGTTCATATACTTTAACACATTATTCATGTATCTTTGTTTGGGAGGAGGTAGAGAATGTACTCCGTATGTGCTTGTATGCTTAAATACGTTGTTTATGTACCCTTGTTTGGGAAGAGGTAGGGGATGGGCTCCATAGAGAATAAAGCGGGCCGGAGTGTCCGGGGTGAGAGTTCCTAAACCTTATGAATTGAGATGCATGAGTGAAGTTGTCAAGTGAAGTATTAGTTACATGAGTTGTAGTCCCATTTTGAATTGAGGATAACGGATATGATAGTAGGTCGAGTGCTGTCTCACCTAAATTGTTTGATTAGATAATGAACCATATTTAGGAATTGAATTGGTTAACTAAGAGAAGCGGGTGGTAGCATGGATATAATTGTTATCGGGCTATAAGAAAAGTGTGGCTTAGTCTACACGTGTTAATCATTTGTTGAGTGTTAATGTTTTAGTTATTTCTCATATTGGGTTTTAGTATATCGCTACTAGGCTTTGGCTCACCCTACTTGGGACACCATTTTCTGGTACAAGAGACGTATCAAGTTCAAGACCTTTGCTTAGGAAGTTTTCGGAGTTGAAGACTCTATTCTGCTATTTGTTTTATTGATTATATGTAAATGCAAGCCGAGGGCTTTATCCGTAAATGAGTTAAAACTCTTCTTTGGTGTAACCAAGTAACAACTTGGAAAGATGTAAGCCCGCAGGGCAATCCTATTATTGTTGTAAACATTTGTTACTTATATGGAATATTCTTTTGTAACATTAACTCTGATGTATGTATGGAAAGGTGATTTATCTATCATGTATATAGAACTGTTGAACGTTGGGTTTATGTATTATTTTGAGGGCGTTATAACTTGGTATCAGAGCGTAGCGGGTTTGAATACTTGGATACGTGGGAAGTGGTTAGCACTACAATGGGTTTGTCTCGCTTGTTAGAGACTTATGCATGATGTTATATGTTTATTTGATAACATGTTTATGTGACTATATGGGTATGGAGTTTAGTTTCTAGGATGTTGACTGGATCCTAGGGTTTCTGGGAGTCTTGTTGGAAAAACACTTGATCAATACTGTTTCTAACTGGAACTCTAGCAACGTCGCGGGACTGTCATTATCCAGAAATGAAATTCGTAAGTGCTTATGTGATTATGTGCTTACGTGGAATGAATTATAGTTGTCCATCATGTTAGAACATGAGTGTAATAGCTTCGGTACGTTTGAAAATGTGCTAATACCTTGTTTACTTTTACTAAGATGCCTAGACGAGGAAGTTTTGATTTCCCTCCTTCCACACGGGAAGAGTTGCGGAAACAGTTTGTGGAGTTGCGCCAAGGTACTACACCTTTGGTGCAGTTTGAAGCATGGTTTGCTAACCTGTCGAGATTTGCCCCAGAGTTAGTGGAGACGGAGGAACTGCGTTGTTCAGAGTTTGAGAGTAGGCTGTGTGACGACATCCGAGAAAGGATTGCTGGGTCTTGGCATAGGAGTTATAGTGTGCTCATTAAGGTGGCAGCCCATGTAGAGGCAGCGGTGCTAGCTATGGGACAAATTGGGGAGGAGGCCATTTCGGCGACTCCTGTAACTCAGAGTGTTGGTAGGCCTTTTAAGAGGCAGAAGGGTTTTAATCCACAACAATTTCAGAGGGCTCAGTCTGGCTCTACTTTTCCATTGCCGAGTCTAGGTTTGGAAGAAGATAAGCGGAGGGTTGTCACTTGTTTCAAATGTGGTCAGCTGGGCTACAAGTCTTCGGTGTGCCCACAGAGGAAGAGGGCAGGGTTGGCAGTTCAACCAGTAGTTGCACCACCAGAATCATCGAGCCAACCAGGCTTTGGATCGATCGGATGCTCATTGGGGAAACAGTCGTTGGCATCCTCATCAGCTCAGACTTTGAACTAGTCATGTACTTGGGAGCCACTTACTTGTTGGGTGTGTAATCAGCCAGGTCATATCAAACGTTTCTGTACCCAGCCAGGGGCTTCTTTGGGAGTTTTGCAACCTAGTTGAGTTCAGTCTTATCCGACTGGGCAGGGGCATTACCATTATGAGAAACATACAGGCCAGATTTCGAGGGCCTCGCGAGAGTCGAGTTCCCAAGCCCCATTTGGGGAAGTGTGCAGTTGTTCCAAGTGTGGGCAATTAGGGCATACTTGTAGTTCTTGTCCGTGGCTTGTCAGCTCGTAGGATGTCTTGGGTTTGAGAGTGACCAACTTTAGCGGTCCAGCGAGGGGCGGTAACAGTAGGAATGCCGGTGGGATGCTTTTGTTTGACTAATCCGTTTTGTAACCGGTGAATTATCATTTTGTAATCATTGGGTTCTTTTGTGTAACCAATGTGTTTTGGGAATGTTGAAACATCAAAACTGCTTGTTTATATATATATGCCTATGTTTGTTCATTTCCATGGATTGGAGCATGTTGTGGCTCTAAAGTTTTATTAATGTAATAAGTTGTTGTGAAACCGTAAACTTTTGTAATAATGCATTTGTATGCGTGTGATTTGGTTTGAGAAAATGAGGGCGAGAACAATTATACTTGCCGAGTGTACAAGATTTCAAGGGTGTAACTTATTTAATCTTATGTGCGTGGTAGAGTTTGTGGCCAACTGTCATGAGAACTCTTCGAGAGGATGTGAAGTGTGCGATTACCACTAGGTCTTGTGTATTTAACATGATGTTTTATGGAGGCATAGCGCATAATGTCGTTAGGAATACACTTGCACCTTCATGGTAGGTGACGTTGCCGAATTTGCATACGTACTGAATGGTTGTTTTATTTGAGGGAGTGTTAGTTCCTTATTAAGATTGTGGTTGTTGGCATCGGGGAGTGGCGTGTTGTGAGCAACTGGTATTATATTCTAGGTAGTAGTGTAATGGATATTCTCTTAAGTTTCAGGATTCTTTTGCTATGATTAAATGCATTAGGTGTGTACCTTAGTACTAGTTAGGTTAGGAGATGCTGTCGGTACGGTTGGTTGGGTGTATAACCTGTGGTTAGGGCGTGACCCGTGAGTAGAGTCACAGTGGTATGGTGTTTGCGGATGAAGGTTTGGGATGATAGCAAGGAGGGTGAGGACTTTTACTCTTCTGGAGAGTTAGGATGGTGAGTCTTTGAAAGCCTTGTCGGCGACATGCAATTGTACCGGGGCTTGGTTCTAGGCAGTGGTTCAGCGGTAGTGGTAGCTAACGGTTTGGCGCGGAGGCTTAGTGTCTTGATTGTACTCTCAAGACGAGTGACTAGTAGAATGTGGAATAATGAGTGGGTCCTATAGGTCTTTGAGGGATGAAAGTACTAGGTTGGCTTGTGTTCGGTACGAACAGTTACATAGTAGTGATAAGTGTCGTGGCATAGTAAACCCTTGTTAGCTAATTCAGTACGAGGGAATGAGTATGCAAATTTTGGTACTATAAGTTCAGTCGATGTGGCGAATGAAATCTCTAAATAAGGGATTCAGTATGGGTATAAGATAGCTTGAATTAAATGAGGAGGTTTTGCCTAGTACGGTGCACTATAGTGTGTGGTCCGTATGTTGGTATTAGATGATGTGTAGAAGGAGATCAATCTTAGGGAATCTAGTAGGACGCCTTGGTAAGGCGATAGTGTGGTTACTGATGGAAGCGAGTGGTTTGATGTTTAGTAAAGTTGGGTGTAATGACCCCAACCCGTAATTAGCCACTAATCGGTAATTAAGGATTTTAATTGAGTGGATAAAATGAACTAGGGGATTAATGTGTTAATTACATGATATTTGGCTTTCTATCTGTCACCCGTAGGAATATCTGTCTAGATTTCCGCTTTAATATGTAAATTGAAAGCCTTATCGGCATCCGAAACCAAAATTGATTACATGAACGTGTTATTTGGAATTTTTAGAACATTATGGTAAATTTTATTAAAAATCAATTCAGAACGATTCATTAAGGCGTGTTTGGGTGGACCAAATGCTCTAGTTAATACATTAATGCACCACAAGTATATAAGCTGCCTTATAAGCTCTTTTGTGCTCAACAAACTTACTTCAAGTGGGAAAATCTGAGAATACATTCTAGAGTGAGAGTGAGACTCCATTTTAGAGAGAGAGTGTGTGGATTCAAGGAAGAAGTGGAGAATTTTGCTAGAGAAGCTCAAGTTTGGCAAGGATCCTGTGTAATTGAGGGCTTTTGGTGAGCATCTAACCCATAATTCTTGAAGAAGTTGTGTTGTAAAAATGCATTCATGGAGTTGTTAGGATCATTTGCATGTAATTTACATATGGTTGTGAAGAGGATGGAGGATTTGACTATAATTCCACTTGCATGTGTATAAATATGTAGAGATTGTCATTTGAGTTTGATTTTGAGCATATAACTTATTTTTGGGAGCAATTTGGTACATGCATGTTTGAATTATCATGTTTCTTTACTTAAATTCATGAATTGAAAAAGGATTTCCCTCATACATGGAGCCCTTAAGCTCAATTTTGTTAAAACCATGGTGTTGGAGGAGAAGAGTTTATAAACCTCACACACAAGGAAGTTTGAACTCAGTTTTAGCTAAATTCATGAGTTTTGAGCTAAGGATTTGTAAATGATCATGTATTGGTGTTTTAGAAAAGTTTTCCAGGTGTTTTGAACAAGCCTTGCATGTTTTCACCATTGAAATTGCATTTTGAAGCTCAAAACTTTGTTTTGAAAAACCTAGAAATTTACAGTCCGCTCAAGCGGGAAAACCTACGCTCGAGCCGAGATTTCGAGCTCTCAGTATTTTTTTCAGAACATGAGCTCTCCGTTCGAGCGACCACTTGGGCGCTCGAGCGAACCCTTTTGCATGTTGTTGATCCGCTCGAGCGTAAGAGTTAGAGCTCGAGCGTGAATTTCAACCAACCAATACTTTTCTTGAAGTTTACAGTCCGCTCGAGCGGGGTAATTCACGCTCGAGCATAGCTCCTTTGTTTGCATTCCCGCTCGAGCGGGGTAATCTACGCTTGAGTGGAGACCTCATTTTCAGCAATGTTGTCTAAGTGTTCCAATGCATGTTTTGGCGTCCTCATTACATCTTAGGCATTCCTAAGCCATAGTAATGAGGTAATGGATTAGAAACACAATAAGAAATGAAAGTGTTAAGTTAAGGGAATGCAAGGGTGTGTGTGTTCTAAGCCATGTGATAAGAAAAGAATAAGAACCAACGTAATGTAAGCTAAGCCATGTTGGCCAAGTACATGTGTAATGATAAGATCCGTTGGTGTTATGTGCTTTTGTGTTGGTAGGTCAACGTCCGAGGATTGATTGGCTGCTTATTGGAACCACTGTGAGTAACGTTATCGTAAAGATACGTTTATATGAAATTATGTTCCAAATGAAATATGATAAGCTATGATTTCTGAAATGTTATATGTTTATGTGAACGAACATTCCAAGTTTGAAATATATTATGGCATCCATAGATAGTCCCAAGTCATGGGGGACGACATGAAAATGCGAGTCCATGACATACAAGTTTACGAGATCTCGTTAGCCACTTCATTGTGGTGATATGTGTTTAATCGGTATCCGGAACCGGTTACTCTAGTCGAAAGACGTTCTGTTCTGTTCTGTGTTCTATGGGATATGCCATTATTATGTTCTGATATGACTATGATTATGCTATGATCTGTTCTGTACTTATGAAATGTTCGGAATGCGTTCACTAACCCCTTTACCTTAATGTTATTCACTGGGCTTTAGCTTACTGTTTGTATATGTATGTATATAGGTGAGCATATTGGAGTTTGAGCCCGAAGGTTTTTGTAGGGGACTGTGGTTCTGTTGTCAGCCAACTATTGCGCCTCACGTAGAGGTTCCCGAAGTGTCCTGTGTTCAGTCCTATTGATTCTGTTTGTGTATGAGACTGGATTTAATTATGTTGGCTGTACTTACATAATGTGTGTGGGTATAATGTGTGGTTGACTATCATATGTATGTAAAGTTTTAAATATTCTGTTTCATGTAAGTCCACAGCTCATTGGACAACTATATTTTATAATTGCTTCCGTTAGCCCCTTATCATATGCTTATCTGTTCAGAGGCCTTCGGTAATCCAAGGATTACTGGCCGGTTACGATGCTAAACCTATAGGGGCGGGTTTGGGTCGTGACATTGGGTCACTGTAACCACGCCCGCGGGGGACCTCGCTACAGTTCGGACTCCCTTTTGTTGTCGGTTCTTAATCTTGAACCAAAGAGTCCAAATCTGGCAAATCGTTTAAGAAAACAGATTTTTGAAAAAGAAGTGCCAAACATGGACTGCTTTGCCAGATACAGAGTCGCCACCTAAATATTTTTTAATGGGGAAATTTAGGAAACCCTGACTCGGTGCCAAAGGCCACATGTCCGTCATCACCAAAGTTGCCTCGACTCGGGAGCTTGGGTACGATTGGGGAAGGTCAGCTATGAGCACCCCCTTTTGCCCGGTCCGAAGACCGGCCTCTACTAACCATGATATCCGATTTTGAAAACGTTATGTTTTCTTATTCCAGTTATTAGCCTAGAATTACTATGTTATGTGTACAGCAAACAAGTATAGACTAGATTGCCTAATTTGGAAACAAGCATTGCATATCCGTTTGTTTTAAAAATGCTTTGGAATTTGCTACTCACAAGTAGGCTAAAATACGGATTTCAACGAGTTTTTCCAACTCAAACAATCCAACCTTCATCCACAGGCAATCAAGCAGTTTATCACATAAGCATCTAGCCACATGGTAAACATGCTGTCATGGTAGCACTCACACGCATGCGGTATGCTAAAGCATGAAAATACTTACATCGTAGTCCGCGCCAAAACAATAAACTAGTTAGCAAACATGCATGGTCCTAGTTCATGTCAAATTGCCTAATGCCACACATACAGGATGCAATTAGGATAGGCTCGGCTAACCTAAACATGGCATGTGAAATGCAATTAATTAATGCATGTATTCAATTTGGAATTGAAGTACAAATGCAGTTAGCATGATGCGCCGAGCCTGGTACATGCGAGACAAGTGTATGGATGCACACATGCATAGCATAAGGTATGCTAATTTAAACATGCCCTAATCTACCATCATAAGCAGGTAAATAAAAGGGAAGAAAGCAGTGGGGATTGGAAGACATGCACACACACACACCCACACTTATTACAGATTTGCCCTCGCTCGGAGGGACCAAATAAATATTACAAATAATTAACCCACAAGCTAATCAAATATTACAAACCACTTAATTAATTAACAAATTAACTAAGCTAAGGAAAACAGTAAAATCCTCGGGAAGCGGGTCTGATGCAATGCACGTTCGGTCTTGCTCGGAATTGCACTGCCATGCATAGACTGCCTCTGTTTTCCCTGTTCTGCTCCTCTGAGGACTGCCAAAGTCTCTGAATTGCTTCCCTGGACTCTGGAGAATACCACCGGCTGAGTAGAATTACCACCGGCAGTGAAGTGTAGCCATCGGCACAAGATGCGTTCATCGGCCACCAATGGATGGTCGGTCGGCACTATATGTTGCCGGTCGGCCAAAAATGCCTGCAGAACCTGCAACTTACAGCAGCAGAGGACAGAACTTGCATGGCAATGTAATTCAAGCAATGTATGCACCAACCTTACCCCTTATCATGTGTAGGACTCAAAGGGACTTGGTCCTTGGTTCTCGGACCACCAATCGCGCATTTCAATGCGTGATGGCCCAAGAGAACCAAGTGTGCATTTTCAATTTCAAATGTAATGCAAACCAAACAAATAAGAGCCCAATCCCTGTCACCAAATCAAGGGACAAGGCATGCATGCAAGATGCAATGCGACCTAGGCATACAAGCTAATGATGCAACATGGCAATGCAAGGCACTTATGCAAGCATACAAGTAAACATGCAAGGTAAGCATGCAAACCAAATAAAGGGTGGACTTAAACATGAATTGGGCAGCTCTAAGTAGTCCCAAAACAGTGGCCAAAATGTTTAAATATGAGGGCTAAATACACATACACACATGCACATGTTAAGACACAAATCTAAGCATTAAGCAAGCAACTCTCATGCACACTTGAAAGGAGTATAACATGGGCAATTGGCATGCAACATAAGCTCTGAAAATCATGCTATAAGAGGGGCCAAACCAACTTAAACAAGACAAACAATGGCATGCAAATGGTCCAAGTACTTAGGACAAGCCATGGAGGCTTAAACCAAGGTCAAGTCCACCAAGCCTCACAAGGCTAAGGGGACTTAAAACAGGTCAAAAGAAGGCTTGAACAAAGCCAAAGGTGCACCTAGATGGCATCTAAGTGGCTCAAGTTCAAAAGCATGCACAATGGCTAAAGCATAGAGCATACAATACAACCTTTTAAAGCATTAAAGAGGTGCCCAAGGTAAGCATACAAGCACACCAAAGGGGGCTGAAATAACATGGAAAATGATCCTAACCCACCAAATTCATGCAAGAATGGCATGCTACACACTTACATACTTAAGGCCAACAAGCCTAAAATGCAAAGGGGGCATACAATGCATGTCATGGTCGACCCAAACAACTAGAGACAGACCTTAATCATGGCAAAATAAGCACAAAAACTTCACAAGACCAAGCCTAAAACATGCTAGAGTAAGGGTTTACAACCTAAGACATATTAAGGCAACAACAAGGCATTACATGGCATGTATGTTAAACTAACATGGTGTACCAAAACCAACTTAATACAAGGTTAAATCATGACAATATAAGCATAAAATACAGCCATGGCATGATCAACAAACCTTTAAACATAATGCTCCCTTAAGAGGCCAAAATTGGTCCTTTTCAAGGACAATAAGGAGAGGGGGTGGCCCTCTCCTTCTTGAGACTTCAAGGCACCATCTTCACCACTGAAATCCCTCAAGATTTCAGTGGTGAGGAGGCCCAAGCACCAAAGTCTTGGAGCTCACCAAAAATGGCACAAAATGAGGCCTCTCAAGGCTTAGGAGGGGTCTAACACCTCCAAACCACAAAACACTCTAAACAAACAATTTAGAGGGCCCAAAAACAGAACTTTTTTATGTTATACACTAAGCACAAAAACAGTTCTAAGATAGCCTAACAAGCTATGCAAAAATGGGGATAAAAGGGACTAGTGTCTCACCCTTGTAGACCTCTTCATAAAAGATGATCTTGTTGCCTCCTTGAGCTTCAATCCAGCCAAGAACAACAAGAACAAGCCTTAAGTCCCTCAAGAACCAAGAGAAGGTGAAAGACTATGTGTTTGTGTGCAATAATAAGGACAAAAGCACCTAGAACATAAACAAGGGAGATATAGAGATATGTTATGTATGGAACTCAAACCCTAAAACCAGAGCTACCCTCTGTGTTTTTCTCACAAAATTCTCTAACCCTAATGCCAAGAGAAGACCCTTTCTTTTATAGGCAAGCCATCTTGCAAAGCTTATTCAACAAGCTTACAAGAGGAGCATCCCTCCATACATGTGTATGAAGGGGAACCAAATGCCACACAGCTGTCCTAAAATATCTGCAAAAGCAGATGAACAGTAGTCAGCTGCTCAAAATTGCCATTTTGACAAAATTGATGGCCGGTCGGCCAAAAAGAGTGTCGGTCGGCAAAATATATGGCCGATGGACACAAACAACAGCCGGTTGCTCAAGCCATGGCCGGTGGAGTGTGGGGAGACCTCACAAGGCATCCCCTGCCCTTCCAAGGCAAAACACAAGTGTTTGGTGCAAAACTAGACACAAAACGGTCGAGTTCGGAGATCTTGAGGCAAGGTGCGTAGCCGAGACCTCCGGGAACTCCAAACGAACACAAACGTGGATAATCATCGGGTGTTCAAACAGTGACGTCCAAGTCTTGAGGACGGTCAAAAATGGGGTGTCTACAGTCACTTTGGTATAAGTGTTTGTTGTCCAGTTTGGATAGTGGTAACACAGTGAGTGAGGCACTATGTTATAGTCGTTTTGACTTGTTCGGTCCTTGTTTGGGTGGTGTAAGGCACGGGGTATGCAAGGTTATCCTTTGGGTCGTTGCGTTGTTGGGAATTTCAAATTTTCAGGGGTCCCCATCATGAAAATTTTGTTTTTGGGTATTGCGTCATCACCGTTAGTGTGACGGGTCTTGTGGGATGGTTATGTTGTGATTCACTGGAGGGACGTTGAGTGCTCTTCATAAACTAAAACGATTTTGAATCGAAACGTGAATTTTGTGATCCTTATTTTCGAAAAAATAATTTGAGAAAAATCTCTAAGTTCGGCTGTGGCCAATTGTAAATGACGTGTTTAAGTGGTGGCAGTATAAGCCTGAATACTTTTGGAAAAAAAAAAAAAAAAACTGAGTGTTTTGAAACAAATGGAGTAAATAAGGCAATTCCTTTAACCTGAACGGAGTATCTTATGAGAAGTTAGATTTAACCTAGCCTGAGTTGCTGGTTACATATTGTGTGTCTTTGGCAAGAACTCGAAATTTTGGGGCATTAATGTGCCATAATGTTGTTCATTACTCGTGTTTCGTATTGCGTCCTCGTTCTGTGAAAGTTGACCGGAGGCCTTGTGTATGAATGTTTTCGTGTTTCCTATGTTGGGGTATTAAGTACTAGATACTGGTCTGAGTACTGTCAGTAGTCGAGACGTGGTGGATGTCTCAGAACACTGTAGTGGTTGATTGTGTCATACTGTTATCTTTGTTATCGAGTCTTGCGAAGCAGGACTTTTCTATTAGTTAAGGTGTTGTAGAAACATAACGGGGTGGAGGAAACCACTTGGGAAAGTGAATTAGAGGTCCGAGAGAAGTATCCGGATCTATTTGTGGGTTTTGGGCATATGTTGAATATTTTGTTGTATTGTTAAACTTTAGGAACATTGAATATGTCTTAAGTTGTAAAACATTGTATATGTTTCGGTTTACGGAAGTATTATGGAATGTGCCTTGAAAATGAAAGCTAATTTAGCATTGTATGTGTTGAATGTACTGTAGCAATGCAAATGTATCCTTAACATTGAATATGTTATGGAATTGTGAACCATGTATATTAGAAATTATTGGATTTGAAAAAACGCATGTTGATAATGCATGTTGGAACATATGTTGTAATTTGCCTCTTGAATAGAGATGGGATGACCGGTAATGGATCAGGGTATGAATTTTGAATTGTAATATTGTTGAGAATTGAGAAAACACACTTTTAAAACTTGTACCTAATTTCGGGGACGAAATTCTTTATGGAGGGAAGGTTATAGCGATCCCGGTTTTCCCTCCATTGATTTTTGTAATCCGGACTTGGTTCCGTGTGTGTTGGTTGTTGTTATATCTTGTTTCCGTCCTTCAATACCTTGTTTTTGAGTTATAAGATACGTTGGGCAGGTTTGTTACAGGTTGGTAGTGAGTTTGAACCAAGTGTTGCTACCCAGAATTCTGTGTCTTCGCTCGAGCGAGGCTTTTGTCGCTCAAGCGAGCTCTTTGTTTTAAATCCTTCACTCGAGCCGGGGTTCCTTCGCTCGAGCGAGAGTTGGTTGTTGTGTCTGGTGGCTCGAGCGAGAAGTCTTGCGCTCGAGCGTGCGTCTGCGTCTGGTTCTGGACCTGAGAGTTGCATTTCTTGGCTCGAGCGAGCTTTCCTTCGCTCGAGCGAGTGAACTGTATGTTTTGGGTTTCTTCGCTTGAGCGTGCTTCTGGTTGCAGACCTGAAGTTTTGAATTGTTGGCTCGAGCGAGGTTTCTTTGTGTCTGGTCGCTCGAGCGACCAATACTTCGCTCGAGCGAGCCTCTGTCATATTAGCACACAGCAACAGCTTCTTCCTTCACTTTTTCACCTCTTCTCTTATACAAACCCTAGACCAGCTGCATCTTCTCTCTCTATATATCTTCTCTCTAGGGTTTCATCTATTTTTAGTGTGTTTCTACCCTAACCTCTTTTTAAGAAAGATAGAGGGTGACTTGGGCTTCCTTTTAATCTGAGAATTTGTGGATTTGGAGCACTTTGGATTTTCATCATCTTCTCCTTTGGTCTCTTCATTTCGAGGTAGGGATGATCTACTCCTTCTTATGAGTTGTAACATAAATGTTAGTCATTTAGTGTCAACATTGAGATTTGGTGATTTGAGAAGTTAGGGTTTGAGGTTTGTGTTATATAAGAGAAGGGTTTTGTACTTTTAAGTTCCATATGTATATGAGGCATTGGAAAATGAAATTATTGTTGTTAAGTTGATGAAAGTGAACCTTAGGGTTGATATTGAGAAAGAGGGGAAAATGCCCTAATTATGTTGAATAATTAGTTTGAATAATTAATTTGGGAAAATGTGAAATTTAGTTGAGAATAATTAAATTGGGAATTTGCGGGAATAAATAGTGTAGTTGGATAATTTAATCACTCACCTATGAAAATGTCGATATTTTATCTGTTGATAAATTTATGATTTGTTTAGAAATAACTGTTTTGGGCTATCGGTAGAGGATAGTCTTGATTGTTGTAGACACTGTATGATGATTAGGGAAAATTGAAACTAATCATGTGAAATATGTCGTTGAATGTGACGGTTGGAATAATATATCAAATATGTGTATTGATTGATTGTTGTATGTGATGAAGTGCTTAAATACATTAGATATGTATATTTGTTTGGGAGGAAATAGGGGATGTACTCCAGTGTGTGAGAGGAGATAAGGGATATACTCCACACACATATGTGTTCATATACTTTAACACATTATTCATGTATCTTTGTTTGGGAGGAGATGAGGGATGTACTCCACATATGTGTTCATATACTTTAACACATTATTCATGTATCTTTGTTTGGGAGGAGGTAGAGAATGTACTCTGTATGTGCTTGTATGCTTAAATACGTTGTTTGTGTACCCTTGTTTGGGAAGAAGTAGGGGATGGGCTCCATAGATAATAAAGCGGGCCGCAGTGTCCGGGGCGAGAGTTCCTAAACCTTATGAATTGAGATGCATGAGTGAAGTTGTCAAGTGAAGTATTAGTTACATGAGTTGTAGTTCCATTTTGAATTGAGGATAACGGATATGATAGTAGGTCGAGTGCTGTCTCATCTAAATTGTTTGGTTAGATACTGAACCATATTTAGGAATTGAATTGGTTAACTAAGAGAAGCGGGTGGTAGCATGGATGTAATTGTTGTCGGGCTATGAGAAAAGTGTGACTTAGTCTACACGTGTTAATCATTTGTCGAGTGTTAATGTTTTAGTTATTTCTCATATTGGGTTTTAGTATATCTCTACTAGGCTTTGGTTCACCCTACTTGGGACACCATTTTCAGGTACAGGAGACGTGCCAAGTTCAAGACCTTTGCTTAGGAAGTTTTCGGAGTTGAAGACTCTATTCTGCTATTTGTTTTATTGATTATATGTAAATGCAAGCCGAGGGCTTTATCCGTAAATGAGTTAAAACTCTTCTTTGGTGTAACCAAGTAACAACTGGGAAAGATGTAAGCCCGCAGGGCAATCCTATTATTGTTGTAAACATTTGTTACTTATATGGAATACTCTTTTGTAACATTAACTCTGATGTATGTATGGAAATGTGATTTATCTATCATGTATATAGAATTGTTGAACGTTGGGTTTATGTATTATTTTGAGGGCGTTACACATTCAACAACACTTGATAGATTTGTCAACCTATGAAATCATGCATAGGTGGTTCAAATATCTTAATGTCCATCCACATAGACAATATTATCAGGATTTTCACATATTTTTCTCTTCTTTTTTTTTTTTGGGGGTCATTATCAATGTTTCCTATCATAATCTTTCCTATTTTTTTTTCTTCTTTCAAGTAAGATAGGATGACACTTAATTAGATTATAAACTAGATTATGGATTTATTAAGAATAACTCTCATAAGTGGACAATTCATAATTTACCTCAACCTATACGCAAATATCATACAATTCTTATCTGAAAGGAATCTGCTATTACGGAACATATAGACTTGTTTGGTGAATTTTTTTGTCTAAAACTTATTTCAGAAATTTTTTCTATCTGTCCCATTTTTTAAGAAACACCAAAAAGTTATTTTTACAATGTCAAAACTATTTTTTGTGCAAAAATGAAAATAATGGTGCTTTTGAAATTTTCATTTTTTTTTCCCGAAAATGAAAAAACAAAAAACGAACATTATATATAGCAAAATATAGATATCTATCCTTAATAGAAATATACTACTAGTTTCTTATTGAGTTTTCATTTTCTTTTTGCAGTTGTCAACCATAAAGAGCTACTCCCTATGGTTATGTGATATCTATCTCACTTCAGATTTCGTTGTGTAAAGGCATATGCTTTCTATGATTTGTGTTTCTAGATAATTGTCTTGCTTTGCAATATCAAAACTACTACTCCAAATAAGGATATGTTTACGTAATGTGTGCTAAAGATGTGAAGAGTGAATAAAGGGAAAAAAAGAAAAAAGAAAAAAAAAGTACCCAATGTGTGTAATTTTACTCTCTTTGCATTGTAATGGAGCTTGTATCCAAAATTATTTATGTCAATTAATAGTATTGTATGTTTGTTTTCATGCTTGTTTGTATCTATGGTAAAAAATATATTGCAATTTGCTCTTTATTGAAATGTGATTGACTAATAATAATTCAGAGTACATCAACAAATTGTTGCTTGAATTTGTTAACAGGAGATTCTAATTCATTTGAAGCAAGTTTTTGTTAAGGAATCCGAAGAGTTGATACCTTGATTTATGTTAGAGAATCCAAAGTGTCCATACATAGCATCAATACACGTTATTTCAAACATACATCCACTTAAAGGCTTAAACATATAGGGGGTGGGTCCATTTAACACATATTAAGGTCTTGTTTGGAAACATACTATTTCAGAAACATTTTAATTTTTTAGCTAAAATATGAAGTAAAAAAACTACTATGTTTGAAATGATTTTTTAATTTTTTATAAAAAAATATGTAAAAAGTAGAGATAAAAGAAAATTTTTAATCTTTTAATACAAATTATAAACATTCTAATTTTTTAAATAATTTCTTGACTTTTAAACTAAAACTATAACTTTGGCAAACGAGACCTAACAGTTTTCTTTTGCTTTTCTACCGATATGGGACCTTTTTACTTCTCATATTTCTTTCTCAAGGATTCGAGCGTAAAAATGGTATTCAAAAGTCTCCAAGTAATCATGCTTGAATACCTTCCAAACCTAAGTGGTTTTTGCACAAGAGACGACTTTCCTTTTGAATGGTCATCCTTGGAACAACTAAGAGTGAGAGAGTGGCCCAAAATGAAGATTTTCGATGCCGCTGCCACT
The DNA here is from genome assembly GCA_022316695.1 of Camellia oleifera. Lineage (NCBI taxonomy): Eukaryota > Viridiplantae > Streptophyta > Magnoliopsida > Ericales > Theaceae > Camellia > Camellia oleifera. The sequence continues at coordinate 63,061,308 of CM039308.1, forward strand.
ACTTCCAGCGGGATCCAAAGCACACCAACACTGAAGGAAGTTGTATTTGATAACTTCGAGAAAATACCGCTACAGGGAATGGACTTGAATCAGTTTGTGCAAATCCATTTCAAAGCAGAGGTAATTCTATTTTATACATTATTATGTGATTGGGAAATTCTACACTTTAGATATGCCACTGATTTTATTCCTACGACTTGGCACCACATTTCATTTGAAGTGGACCGAAGTCTTATGTTGAGCTATGATTACCTGCCGGATGAGGAATCCAAGTCCTGAGGAGGCTAACGTCTCAGTAGAAATTTTGGTTCGATTTGACTCTGTGAAGTTGGAGGACATTATTGTAAAGAAAAACCTAGGGAAAGAAGAACAAGAAGCTACTAAAGACATCTTTCACATCTCTATAGTTTCTGTACCAGGAGATCTACTTTGAATGGTCATCCTCGGAGGAGTAATTGAGAAAGATTGCTCTAAAATCAAGACTTCTACTTCTGCCGCTCCGTCCAGGGTCCAAAGCAAACCAAAACTAAAGACAGTCAAAGTGGATGATGTTGGGATAATGTTCTTCCGATTATGCAAACGCACTTCAATGTCAAGGTAATCTCTCTCTCTCTCTGGTTTTCTGGTTCCTGTTTGTTATTGATGTACATTGTCGTGTTTACTTTGCAACAAATTCAATTTCATCAATAAATTTCCCTTTTCCTGATCAAAAAAATAAAAAAATAAAAGAAATTCTGAAGAACACAATATACGGCGTTTGTCCAGAATATTTAGCCCAAATACATGGACCCTGTTTTGACATAGAAGTGAAATATAAAGGCTTGTTGAGTTGAGTTGAGTTGAGTTGACTTTTGAGAACCATCAAACTAACATTGCAGACCTTCAGTACCAGTGAACAATGACTTCACAGTTTATTGTTTGCTTAAAAATGGTTTCACAAATTTCTATTATATTCAGAAAGCAGAGAGACTGCTTTTGAAGAGCGATCTGAGAACCAATTTACTTTATCTCGATGGAAGCTCTGTTAATGGTCACCTTTTAGCTTGTGTGCACTTCAGTTTGTGTGTGCATGCTTGATGCTAGATGAAGTACCAATGGAACTCACCTTCATAATTATCATAGTTAATTTGTTTTTTTGTTGCAGCAAGTATTGCTAGCAGTGAAGAAGGCTGAGACGTGCAAATAATTTAATTCTTGGGTTGGTAGTGAGGTTTAAACACAGGATCTATTACGTGCTCTAATGCTATGTTAGATTGTGAACCACCATCTTATCTAAAAGTTTTAGTCATTAGAAATAGGGACAACTTCATTATTTATATCCTCAATACATCCCCTTATATATGACCAAATCTCATTCGTAAGCGCACAAAATATGTGCAAGTATTTTCAATTGTCGAATAGGCAGTGAGATTTGAACACTAGATTTAGTACTTGATTTAATATCACTTGTTAGACTGAGTTCCACTATCTTTCTTAACATTAATTGGTTTTAGGTGAACTGGTGAAAGTTGGGACCATAAGTGATACTAGATCCAAGCTCCTATGTTCGAGTTACCCAGGGTGATTCCTTGCAGAAGGAGAAATCCACCCTAGTAGGCTCTGTGGACTAACAGTTGATAATGGACTAACCATCAGAAATTCAAATTTAAGCACAAAAGCTATACCAATTGATTTTAGAAGAGATCCGAAAACTCAGTCTGACAAGAGTGTTGAGGATATAAATAATAAAAGTATCATTCTCTTGAACAATTTAAGTTTTTAGATGAGTTAGTGGTTAACAATTTATAATATTAGTGCTAACAATAGATTTTGTGTTCAAATCCAACCTCACCACTTACCAAATAATTAAAACATTTGCACGTGTTTGGCCCCCTTATGAAGAACAGCTTGGTTATACACAAGGAATGTATTGAAATATAAATAAAAAAGTTATTTGGTTCTCTAATACTTTAAACTTTTAGCTGAGTTGAGGATTAAGAATGGATGATTTAGTCGAGTGGCGTAGGATAACACTATTCTCAAGGAAATAATATGGAAAAGCAAAAGAGAAAAAGGAGCTGGTATATGTGCTTTGTCATCTTTAATTCCTTGAAAATAATTTTAGGCAAGTAGTTGAATACGTCAATAATGCTAACTGTAGTCCATTACTTGCTTATTCTATTCATAATGCAAAGCTAATTGATTGCTTATTCTATTCATATTGCTAAGCTAATTGAATATCTAGCATAAGCTACTGAAGTTGCATTTTGTGTTAGTATTAAGGGGTAGTTTACATGGAGACTCCCTAAACTATTACCAAGTAATCACTTTGGCCACTTAAACTAAAAATAATGTACAAACTGACTCCTAAATTATTGATAACATAAAACTCCTTTACAATTAATTACCAAAATGTCTTGCACCTCTTGTAGCATTTTATCCCTTAAACTATCGTGGAATATTGTTTTACCTCCTGAACTATAAAACATACAAATAGACCCTTAAATTATCAAAATGTCACACACATCTTGATGTTGTTAACAAAAATAGTAAAATGACCAAATTGGCCCCTCTTTTTGATACCTTACACACCCATTCTCTCTTTGAATCCCATTAGAAACCATTACAAATTTTTTATTTAAAAAAAAGAGAAGAAAAGAAAAGAAGAAATCTTAGTCCCTAACCCTCTATCCCTATCCCCTCATATCTCCACTCCATTTCAAAAAAATCCATTAAAAATTCTCTTTTTTTATAAAAAATTTATTATTATTAATTTTTAATGATTTTTGATGGACTTGAAAGAGAGAATGGTTGTGTCAGATATTAAAAAAAGATGGAACGATTTGATCATTTCACTGTTCCTTTAACGACATTAGAGGTGTTTGACATTTTGATAGTTGAAGCATCTAATTGTACATTTTTATAATTTAATTGGGTAGAGTGATACTTCATGGCTGTTCAGGGGGCCTCCATGTAATTAACCAATTGCTAAATGGTACTTTGGTCATAAAATTATCAAAATTTTGACGCGTGACCCTCAATCTCACGATTTACTCATGGTTGAAGGACAGAATGGGTGTGTGATGCATTTTGCTAGTTAAGGGGTCTAACTGTACTCTTTTTTAGTTCAGAGAGTTAAAATGATACTTGAGAATAGTTTAGAGAGTCTCCATGTAAATATCTCTAGTATTAATTTGGGCATCAAATACAAGCCTCTTGTGATGATTGTTTTAAATTATTATAATTATTATTTGGGTTGAAGTTTGCTATGTACTTTAAATTTGGTCCAACAACTTTGAGATTGCAGGTATAAATTTAAGGGTTAATTACCAACTAATCTTGTTAAGTAGACTTAAATACTAATAGGTGTTATTGACTTTTTGAATGCACCAATAAGTCTTGCAATGTCTATATGTTGCCCTCATTAAATTTCTTTCTTTTATTATCTTCTCTCTTTTTCTTTCATTTTTTCAGAAAACTTTTCTTCCTCTCTCTCTACCATTTTTCTAGAGAGCATCTCTCTTTCTCTACCATTTTTGTAGAGAGCTTCACATCAGCACTACCGTTGTTACACCACCATTATCGCTACACTACTATTGTCACCATGTCATCCACTCACCACCACCGCCGTCACCGTTTGGTGACCACCACCAACGTCATCGTTTGACCACAACCACCGCTCACCAATCACCTCTATTACTGCCGATCTATACTTTACATGATCTACACATCACCACCTTCTTCCGTCATCAGCGCTGCACACTTCTTACCATCGTCTTCTTTCTTTGTTGCTATCACCGGTGACTTTCAGATCTAGCCATTCTCAACTCATATTTTTACCGGTAACTTCAAATTTGGCCATTTTTGGATGCCGATTTGATCATGACATGGTTGCCGAAGCTCCTACTAATGGGATTGGATCTTTTTTTTTCGCTCTCTCTCTCTCTCTCTCTATATTTGTGTGTGTGTGTGTTGATGGATCTCTATCAATTTGTTTGTAAAGATCTAATTAAATAAGATCTGTTATTTGTAATATTTGTATATTAATAAATAATTTTACAATGATAAATTTATCATTACTTTTATTTTGTATGTTTAAGTGTATTGGTGTGTTCCTGTGAATGAATAAGCGAATGTGTATTATGTAAGTGTAAGAGTGAGACTTAGTAATTGATTAAGTGGTCTGAAAAAAATTGATGAGTATTATCAGTGATGAATTTATGACTGATACCAGATCTGAGGAAGTGGTGAGAGTATTGACATAATGAAAAATGATATTGTTTTGCCTGAAAAAATGGTTGGATAATTGTCAAAAATCATTGTCGGAAAAATATCGTCGGATGTTGGAGATGGCAGCCGGAGATTTGCTGACGGTCTGAGATGGTATCTGGTGATTGAAGCTGCCGGACATGGTCGCCGGTGATCGGAGTTGGCGGCCAGACATGGTTGCTAATATTTGGAGATGAAGGAGATGGTATTTTGGATATATTAATAGGTAAAACAAGGAGCAGGACTTATAGGTAAATAAGTTTGATTAATAGGACTGGCCCGTAAGTGTCCCTAAATTTAAGAGAATATTTTGTACCTAATGGTTAAAGCTTAAGTTTGTTCACAATAACCTATGTGTGGGGTGTACAAGTATCAAGTTCAGTCAGGTCGACACTATTAGGAGTGCAATTTGGGTGGGTTAAACCTGAGCAAACTAAGCCCAGTCCGAATTTTTTTAGGGCTTGGGCAAGATATTTTTTAATTCGAAACATGCTTGGACAAAAATTTAGAAGCCCGAATTAAATTTGGCAGGCTTGGGCAAAGACATCAAATAATCCGAGCAACTCAAAGCCCGAATTATATATCTATAGATATATAAAAATATTAAATATACATATAAATTATTAGCCATTACATGATATTTATTTTTAGTAAATACAAAAGGGGGTACTATGCCAACCCCCAGCTCCAAGCTAAGACCTCTCTTGAGGAGAAGTATAAGGGCGCCATCCAAGGGGCTACGGGGTGTTGAACCATTGTCAAAGGAGTTTTCGGTACGACACTTACTGCTAAACCAACCCCCTGTTGGCAGCCATTACATGATATTAAAGTAATTTAGATCATTAGATCATATTGAATATGTATTATATATACAAGTAACATAATACAAAATCTTACCTTTTTTATTTCCACTTATAAATTGTAAAGACTACTGTAGTGGCAAACAACCTTGGGATACAATTCGAGCAACTCTGGCAATTTGGATTTAAGTCTGGCTGGGTTTGGGCAGACAACCTCGGGTTACAATTTGGACCTGAGCAGGTCTCAACATAACTTGGGTTGGGCTTAAACAACCTCTCAACCTGCTCCAGTTACACCCCTAGACACTATAGAGTAAGAATATACGTGTCATTTCAAGCACTGCTCGACCCCAACATCACATCAAACTTATCTATTCAAAGCCTGAGCCATTAGTTTTCCTTTTTTCTTTTTTTCTTCGTTCTTTTTTGAAATTTTCTATTATTTGAATTTGGAACATTAACAAAATTTAATTGTAAAATAAATATAATCTTTCAAGAATTGTTTTGATTTAGACTCTAGAAAAAAGTCTATATATGCATTTTTCATTATGGGCTAGCACCAATAAGTCCTTTCTAAAATTTTATGAACCCAACAGTCCCATCTATGTGAAATTTACTTAATTAACCCATATATTTAGCCCCGCATTAATAGTTGGCATATCGAAATTACCAAAAACCTATATTGTGAAATGACACATTTAACTAAAGCGTACTAAGGGTTATTGTAGTCGTTAATGGGATGTTTGAAAATCCCACATATCCGACTTTCTAAAACAAGAAAATACCATATCGGAATCTTCACCATTTTGAATATGCACAAAGAGACGATTGGGTTGTGGGATTTATGGGTATGTGGACTTGTGATGGGATGTGATTTATAGGATGTATACTTCATCAGTATGTGGTTTTGTTGGATGTTGTTTTGTGGGGCATTTAGGATTCATGGGGATGTGGTTTTGCTGGATGTGGTGTGTTTTTCACATCAAATGTGGTAATCGTGGGCAGCATTAATGTCAAAGACTGAAGGATGTGGTTTTCATGGTATATATTTTGTGGGGTGTGATTTTGCTAGATGTGGAATATTTTTGTTTTTTGTATGTGACGGCTTATTGATTTGTTCCACCACCTCAATGTATATATTGGCCTCCATTCACCACCAAATGGGAATCCCACCCCAATCAAATGCATGATTCTCTCAATGTGATCCTGCGAAATAATATTTGTCTCCCCAACATTCCTTCTACAACAGATGGATCAAGTCAAATCTATGTGGAACAAGGCCATAAACGTAAAATTTCACGCAAGATAATATATTAAAACCATCTTACCAAAATCAGTGGGACTAATTGGTTCATAAGAAATCAAAAGGGACTAAATTGATCACAATTCCTCCAAAAGGGATTTACAGGTAAATTTTCCCTTTCTTTATCTTTTATTATTATTTTAAATTTAATTTGTATCTAAATAATATAAAAATTAAAATTAAAATTTTATAAATGGATAAGTTGGGCCCGCTAAGTTAAAAGTCTTTATCCCAAACCTAGCCTCAAAATTAAATGGACTCAAAATTTTAGTCCAACCCAATCCTACGAGCTGAATATTTTTCCCAAGTCTTAAAATTATCAGATTGGGTTGGACAGGTTGGGCGGACTATTGTGCCTATGGCCACCCCTATGTGTGGGTACTTCCAAATTAAGGTGACCAATTTTCTCCTACCTCACTCCACCCCCACATCCTCTGTCTCACGTTATATGGATTTTTCCTGCCCGATAAAAAAAGTGGATTGGGAACGAGTTTTGATTCCCTCATCCTATTCTAACCCACCCCGCCCGCATTATATTTATTTAATATATTTATATATGAATAGTACATATTCTTTTTTTAATATAATAAGATTAAACCACTAAAATAATACACTTATGATTCACTTTCACTTATATTTTTTCATTTAACATATTTTAACTTTCATTAATTATAAATTATTATAATCTCTGATCTTTGATCATCATTAGTATTTTTATTTTTTAGGTAACAAAATTAACCCACCCCGACACAAATCCCATTTAGCTCGCCCTCGATATGATACGAAACATGGGCAGAAGATTACAAATCTGTTCTGTGACCATCCCTACTTCCATTAGGTTGTGACTTGGTGTAATGATAAGTGCCACTTGTTGGAAAATTATATGGTGATCTTGGAGTAAATACAAGCAGTGCTGTAACATGTTTTTAATTAATTAAAATAGTATAACTCAATATTTTTTTTGTTAATTTTTAGAAGACAATGTCATCCTATAAATACCAAATAACTTTTCGCATCTGTCATAGCGTTGTGTCATGAGTTTAATACAAAAAGTAGAGATCTATCAAAAAATTTGTGAGAGGAAGACTTGTGTATTGTGCACAACGTTTGACATGTGAACTCAGAGCAAACAATGAGAATTTTGTTTGTCTCTTAAATACTAGATAAAATAAAAGATTATCTATTTTTTATTTTTTATTTATTGTCTATTTTTTTCTATTTTTTTTTCAGTTATAAACGAGATAAAATAGAATGGGTACGCTTATTGAATCAATTTAATTCTTTCTACAAATGATATACACGGAGAATCTTACAAAATGAACTGCTCGAATCATCGAAACATGATCTGTAGTAGGCTCCATGGGCTTGGACAACACGTTCAAATTTAGACATGAGAGAAACACAACCCTATAGAGTTCTAAGTTGGTTCCACATAGGATAGAGAAAAACATTTTAAAGATAAGCACTACTTTTAATATTATATATATCATTGGTTGGGAGCACTATATAGACAATGTCATATGATTATTGAATAATTACACATTGATTATGTTTTGAGTAATTTTATTGTTGCGAGTGCAATTTTTCTTTCTTTATTTTATTTTTGGTGAATTGATACAAGATTAAGAAGAATTGCATCAAATCGGACAATCATAGTCTAACAACACATATTGATAAGTCTAATAACCAACACAAGAAGAAACAACACATGATGAAAAAAAATCCTCATAGTGGGCATTGTAGGACGAGATGGTGGGACCTAAAAGGGGGATAAATTAGAAATATTTAAGAATAGAATGGGTAAGGAAGATACTTGGGACTTGGGATTTGAGACTTGGAAGATGATGCTAACACTATGTAGAACTTGATGCCCAATTGTATGAGGAGAATCTCAAGGGAAGTTCTTGGAGAATCGAGAGGAAAGGGACCCAACTCTAGGGAAAGTTGGTGGTGGAGGGAAGAGATTCAAACGGTAGTTAAGGCAAAAAAGAGTGCTTTGAAAAGTGGTAGAAGGATAGAATTAAGGAAAATCTTAAGAGCTATAAATTGGCTAATAAAGAGATCAAGAAAGTAGTGAGAGAGGTTAAGTTGAAAGCTTATGATGACCTATACACTAGACTAGATAGTAAGGAGGGAGAAAAGAGGGTATACAAACTTGCTAAAATAAGGAAGAGGAAAACAAAAGATTTTAATCAAGTTAAGTGCATCAAGAGTGAGGATTCTAAGGTATTGGTGAAGGATGAAGAGATTAAGGAAGGTGGAAGAACTATTTTGAGAAATTGTTAAATGAGGAATATGGAGGTACGTTAATAGGGGAGTAAATAGTCAGTAATAAGGAAAACCAAGACTATAAGTTCTATCGCAGGATTCTGAACTTTGAGTGTAGATTGCACTTAAGAAGATGAAATCGAATAAGGCTTTAGGACTCGATAATATCCCTATTGAAGCTTGGAAGTGTTTGGATAGAAGGGGGTTGCTTGGTTGACTAGGTTGTTTAACAAGATTTTGTTGATTAGGAACATGCCAGATGAGTAGAGGAAGAGTATTTTAGTATCAATCTATAAGAATAAAGAAGATGTCTAGAATTGCAGCAACTATAGAGGAATCAAGCTAATGTTTCATGTAATGAAAGTGTGGGAGAGGGTGATGGAACATTGATTGCAAGATATAACAGAGGTGCTAAAGAATCAATTTAGGTTTATGCCTGGTAGGTCAATAATGAAAGTGATCTATCTTTTGAGGAGAGTAAAAGAAAGTATAGAGAAAAGAAAAGAGTCATTCATATGGTGTTTATCGATCTTGAGAAAGCATATGATAGAGTGCCTCAGGATATAATTTGGTGAGTGTTAGAGAAGAAAGGGGTGACAAAATGTTACATTGATGTGATTAGGGACCAGTATGAAAGGGTAGTGATCACTATTAGATCGCTTGTTGGAGAGACAAATGAATTTTCAATTACTATAGAGTTACACCAAAGATTTACCTTAAGTCCTTATCTTTTTGCTTTGGCTATGGATGAGTTGATGAGAAATATTCAGGATGATGTGCCATGATGTATGTTTTTTGCAGATGATATTGTGTTAGTAGATGAGACTAGAGAAGGAATTAACACAAAGTTGGAGATTTGGAGAGAAGCACTTGAATCTAAAGGATTTCGAATAAGCAGAATTAAGACAGAGTACATAGAGTGTAAATTTAGTAACAGTAACAATGAAAACAAAGGAGAAGCGAAGATTGAGAACCAAAAACTACCTAAGAGTGAACATTTTTGTTATTTAGGGTCGATTATCACAATGGTAGGGGAGATTGATGCGGATTTGGTCCATAGAATTAATGCAGGGTGGCTTAAGTGGTGAAGTGCGTCTAGGGTACTGTACGATAAACGAGTACCCACTAGACTAAAAGGAAAGTTCTACAGAACGGCTATTAGATCAGCGATGTTCTTATTAGAATGTGTTAGAATATTTCTTATTTTATTCTTATGTATATTCAGTATCCTTATTTTATGCCTTAGGGCACTCCTGTAATTATGGTGATGATTTAATATAAAAGGGGATGAGATATCACTCATACCTCTAACTTTTCTCTTCTCAAAATTGACATGGTATTATAGCCACTCTAAAACCTTAGAAACCACAACCCTACAGCCACCATCACACTACCATTGCATCACCAAACTAGCCGCAATCCCCACCACACCAGCAACTGTCCCCCTAGGGTTCTGCCAGCACCAGTCGCAGCCTCTTAGGGCTCCAACAGCCCTAGCCGCATCTTCCTAGGGCTTCAGCAGCCCTAGCCGCACCCTCCTAGGGCTTTGACAGCACCCTAGGGCTCGTCGGAGCCTTCCTTTTCCCAACCTAGGTCTGTCGGTAGGCTTGGAGGTTCAGTCGGGGGTGTTTTTCCTCCTCAGGTTGTCGATAGCCTTTTAGGAGCTCTGGTTTAGTTGGGTCTCTCTCAGGAGCTCTGGTTCAGTCGGCTCTCTCTTGGGTCTGGGTTGCATTGAGGTCATTATTCTATGACCATTGGTGTTTAGTCTCTCTATTCATGTAGTTCTCTTCTCTCTGTTTTCTATCTTCTTCTTAAAAAAAAAAAATAAAAAAAATTGTTCTCTTAAATTCATTTTGTTCTGTTTGGTATGTTCTCCCATCTTTCGGGTTTGTGATTAGACCAGTGTTTGTTGTGAGGGTTCCTTAGTAGAGTATTCGTAGCGGAATTGACTAGTGAGTCTACTACTTCGCAGCCTGCTCCTCATGGCGTAAGTCCTATTTTGCTTACTACTATGACTGATTCCCTCAACCCTGGCCAGAAAATCACAACCTCTCTCTTTAATGGTCAGAATTATCTAGAGTGGTTGCAGAGTTTGACTATTTTTTTGAAAAGCAAAGGGAAGCTGGGATATGTTGATAGGCACGGTCAGGCCCCCAGTACCACAGATCCGAGTTATGATCAGTGGGAGATTACCAATTCTCTTATCATGGGCTGGTTGATACCTTAGTTGTAGGAATCGTGTAACTAGGTGGCGATTCTGAGTAAGAATCGTGATTCCGCGTTTCCTAGAAAGAAACGTGTAAGAATCACGTTTCTGTGGAGAGAGAAACGCGATTCAGTCCAAGATGGGATCTTAAAGGGAAGAGAGAGCCTAGCCTTCAACGTCGACATGAGAGGAGAAAGAAGGGTTGTTGAGAGAAGCTTACAGTGGACCAGTGGTAGCAGCTCTGTAGTTGGATTGGATTAGGGCTCAGATTAGGGCTTTGATTGCCTTCGTCACTCTCTTCTCTCACTATCGATCACGATCGTCTTCGTCTCTGAGGGCTTCGATCATTTTCGTCACTCTCTCGATCGTCTTCGTCTCTCTCTCTTCGTCTCTGCTTCTCTCCCTCTTCATCTCTCAATCTGTTCGTTGTTCTCTCTCTCTCTCTTCGTCTATATGTTTTAATTGATCATATATAATCTATGTAATAAAATTTATAAATTATAATTTTTATCATATATAATAAAATTTCTAATTGTTATTTCTTAAAATATCATATATAATAAATTTTGTAAATTATTATTTCTTAACTTTTTAACATATAATAAATAAAAGAAATCATCTAATTATTTTAAAGAAATCTAATTAAATCATATATAAAAAAAAATTATAAAATAAAATATCTAACATTTCTTTTTATTATTTTAACATAATTTATTATTCCTTATTTATTATAATTTTTTTATTTATAATATATATATATATATCAATTAAAATAAAAAAATAAATAAACAATAACACGTTATTTAAAAAAATATAATAAATAAATAAAATAATTAATGTGTATTAAAATGAAAATATTTATAAAAAAATTCTAATGTGTATTAAAAAAAAATATATATATATATATATTACCGCTCCCTGAGGTGCTCCTAACTTAAGAAATGCTTACGCTTCCTCGCTCCCACACCCGCTCCCACTTCGTGCAACTAAGGTTGATACATTCCATGGTTTCGGAGATTGGTGAGGGATACTTGTCTATGGACACAACACAGGATATTTGAGAGACTGTGGTGGCCACTACGTATTCCCGCAAAGGCAATTTTTCACAGACTTTTGAGTTACGACGCTCCATTGATCGGTCTGTCCAGGGTGAGATGACTATTCTCTAGTATTTTATTTTCCTTAGCAATGGGTGGAAGAGACTTGATCATCTTCAGGACTACAAGCCTGTCTATCCCATTCATTCTGTTGGGTACCAGAAATTTGTTGAGCAAGTGCGGGTCTTCAAGTTTTTGGAAGGTCTAAATGTGGAGTTTGATCCTGTTAGGAGTCGTGTGCTTGGTATGGATGTGCTTTCTTCTCTCCAAGAAGCGTTTGCTTATGTGCAGAATGAGGAGAGTTGTTGTTCTGCTATGCTTCCGTCTGCCTCTTCTGATAGATCTGCCCTGGTTTGTGCACCCTCTCAAGATGGGGATCATAGTACCCGTCCTCCTTCTGAGAAGGATACCCTCTTCTATGACTATTGTCGTCGCCCTCGCCACACCCATGAGACTTGTTGGAAGTTGCATGGCTGCCATTTAGGGGTCGTGGAGATCGTTCTGGTTCTCGAGGGGGTCGCTCTGGTCCGTCTAGAGGCCGAGGGCCCAATGCCCAAGCCCATCATTTTGATACAGTTAAGCCACAGTCCCCCGCTCTGGTTGTTTCATCTGCTGATATCTCTGGGTTTTCTACTTCTGAGTTGGAGGCTGCTCTTCGCCACTTGCTAGACCGTCAGGCATCTAGTTCATCTTCAGGTAACTTTGCCCATTCAAGTAACTTAGCTTCTTCTACAAGTGCTTTCCTATCTCATTAAACATTGTCTTGGATTATCAATTCTGGTGCTTCCGATCATATGTTTAGGTCTTCTAATTTGTTCTCTGCATATGCCCCTTCTTCAGGATAGGATAAAGTTTGAATTGCTGATGGTACCATTTCTTCTGTGTTTGGGAAAGGTTTAATTCATGCCACTGCTTCCCTTCCTTTGTCTTCTGTACTACATGTTCTCAATTTTACTGTTGAGGTTTCTCGGTCCCAAGATGACATTCTTAATAAGCTGGGCATGAGAGATATTGAGGTTGCTTAGTTGAGTCACACTATAATTTAACTCCCGAGTAATACAACTCAAAAAAGTCACACTACAATTTAAGTCCCGAGTAATACAACTCAAGTACTACTTTCTGTTAGAATGTGTTAGGATATTTCCTATTTTATTCTCATTCAGTCTCTTTATTTGCTGTAATGGGCTTTCATTTAGGCCTTAACTTATGTTTATGATTTAATATAAAAGGGTATGATAAACCACTCATACTCTAATTTTTCCTCTTCTAAAAATAACATGGTATCAGAGTAGAACTAGAAGAAGAAGAAGAAAAAAAAAAAAAAAAACGTAGCCGTACCACCACAGCACCACCACCTCAGCTTGAAAGCCCTAGGCGAAGCCACCTAGGGTTCCGACAACCCCAATTGAAGGCACCTAGGGTTCCGACAGCCCCAGTCGGAGTCACAACTCCAGTCGAAGGCACAGGCGCAACCCCTCGGGCTTCACCGGCACCCTAGGGCTGGTCGAAGCCTTCCTGCTTCAGCCCTGGTCTCGACTGGCTTAGAGCCCTGTGGTCTGTCTGCGTCGACATCTCTCTCTCGGTCTCTACATGTAACTCTTTCGTCTTCATCTCTCTCTCTTTCTTCGTAATATGTAAGTCTCTCTCTATCTGTCTTCTCCTTTTCTTAATCTCTCTCTGACGGTCTTCCAAAAAAAAAACAAAAAAAGGAAAAAAAATAATGTTCTCGTAAATTTATTTTAAATTCATTATTATATTCTCCCATTTTTTGGATTTGTGATTCACTCTGGGTGTGTTTGTGAGGGTTTCGTCGCGACGTCTTTATGGCCGAATTGACTAGTGAGTCTACTACTTCGCAGCCTGTAACATAGGTCGCGAGTCCTGTTTTGACTACTTCGATGATCGATTCTCTCCACCCTGGCCAGAAAATCACCACCTCTCTCTTTAATGGTCAGAACTATCTAGTGTGGTCGCATAGTATAACTATATTTTTGAAGAGCAAAGGGAAGATGGGATATGTTGATGGGTGTTCTCAAGCTCCCAGTATCACTGAGACAGGTTATGATTAGTGGGAGATTACCAATTCTCTTATCATGGGTTGGTTGATACACTCTATGGTTCCGGAGATCGGTGAGGGATACTTGTCTATGGACACAACACAGGATATTTGGGAGGCTGTGGCCATTACGTATTCCCGCAAAGGTAATTTCTCACAGACTTTTAAGTTGCGACGCTCTATTGACTGGTCCGTTCAGGGTGAGATGACTATTCTCTAGTATTTTAATTTCCTTAGTAATAGGTGGAAGCGACTTGATTATCTCCAGGACTACAAGCCTGTCTGTCTCACAGATTTTGTTGGTTACCAGAAATTTGTTGAACAAGTGCGGGTCTTCAAGTTTTTGGAAGGTTTGAATGTGGAGTTTGATCCTGTTCGATGTCGTGTGCTTGGTATGGATGCGCTTCCTTCTCTCCAAGAACCGTTTGCTTATGTGCAGAATGAGGAGAGTCGTCGTTTTGCTTTGCTTTCGGCTGCCTCTTCTGATGATCTGCCCTAGTTTATGCTCCCTTTCGAGATGGGGATCGTGGTTCTCGTCCTCCTTTTGAGAAGGATACTCTCTTTTGTAATTTTTGTCGTCGCCCTTGCCACACCTATGAGACTTGTTGGAAGTTGCATGGGCAACCATCTGGAGGTCGTGGAGACCGTTCTGGTTCTCGAGGAGGTCGCTCCGGACAGTCTCGAGGCCGTGGGCCCAATGCCCGAGCCCATCATTCTGATGCAGTTGAGCCACAGTCCATAGCTCCAGTTGATTCATCTACTGATATCTCGGGGTTTTCAACTTCTGAGTTGGAGGTTGCTCTTCGCCACTTGCTAGACCGTCGGGCCTCTAGTTCATCTTCTGGTAATATTGCCCAGTCAGGTAATCTAGCTTCTTCTACAAGTGCGTTCCTCTCTCATCAAACGTTACCTTGGATTATCGATTCTGGTGCTTCCAAGCACATGTCTAGTTCTTCTAATTTGTTCTCCACGTATACCTCTTCTTCAGGGCAGGATAAAGTTCGAATTGCTGATGATACCATTTCTTCTGTGTCTGGGAACGGTTTAATTCATGCCACCGCTTCTCTTCCTTTATCTTCTGTCCTACATGTTCCCAATTTTAGTGTCAATCTTTTGTCTTTTAGTCCTATTACTCGGGACTTAAATTGTAGTGTGACAATAAGGCTGCCATTAATATAGCCCACAATCCGGTTCAGCATGATCTGACCAAGCATGTGGAGATTGATCGGCATTTTATCAAGGAAAAGCTTACTAGTGGCATTATATGTACGCCTTTCGTGCGGTATGGGGATCAATTGGCTGATGTTCTTACAAAAGGATTAGGGATTAAACTATTCCGTGACATTTTTGACAAGCTGGGCATGAGAGATATCTTCGCACCAGCTTGAGGGGGAGTGTTAGAATGTGTTAGGATATTTCCTATTTTATTCTCATTCAGTCTCTTTATTTGCTGTAATGGGCCTTCATTTAGGGCTTAACTTATGTTTATGATTTAATATAAAAGGGTATGATAAACCACTCATACTAACTTTTCCTCTTCTAAAAATAACACTTTCTAGGTATTGAGGTTACTCGGTCCAAAGATGACATCTTCATATGTCAAAGAAAGTATGTGCTTGGTATGCTTGGAAGTAAAGCCTGTAATACACCACTAGAGCTTGGACTGAAGCTTAGTGAGGATCAATGAGGTGAGCTTGTAGACAGGGGGAGATGCCAGAGGCTAGTGGGTAAGCTTATCTACTTATCCCATTCGCGTCTTGACATTGCTATTGCAGTGAGTATGGTTAGTTAGTTTATGCACGCTCTACGTGGAATTCACTTAGAGGTAGTTATGCAGATTCTGAGGTACTTGAAGTCTTTTTTGGGAAAGGGTCTTTATTTCTCAAAACATGGTCATCTTATTGTGGAGGCACATACAGATGTTGATTGGGCTGGATCAGTCACTGATAGAAGGTCAACTTCTGGCTGTTGTACCTTTGTTGGAGGAAATCTAGGTACTTGGAGAAGCAAGAAACAGAATGTAGTTGCGAGGTCCAGTACAGAGGCTGAATTCAGAGCTATGACTCAGGGTGTGTGTGAGCTATTATGGAATAGACTATTTTTTAGGGATTTGGGGATTCATCAGACAAATTCTATGAGGCTATACTGTGACAATACGACAGCCATCAATGTAGCTCACAATCTAGTTCACCATGATAAGACCAACCATGTGGAGATTGATAGACATTTTATCAAGGAAAAGCTTACTAGTGGCACTATATGTACGCCATTCATGAGGTCTGGGGACCAACTGGCTGATGGTCTCACCAAAGGATTAGGGAATAAACCATTCTGTGACATTCTTAACAAGTTGGGCATGAGAGATATCGTTGCACCAGTTTGAGGGGGAGTGTTAGAATGTGTTAGAATATTTCCTATTTTATTCTTATGTATATTCAGGATCCTTATTTTATGCCTTAGGGTACTCTCGAATGGAATACATTGAAGATTTGAGAGACCAAGTTGAAAAGTTGGAGGCTCAGAGAAAAGATGTGGACGACTTCATTGATGCAGCAAAAAGGAATAGAGAAGAAATTCTAGAAAATGTCAACAATTGGATTGAAAAAGTTGATGGGTTCATAGTAGAGGCTAAAAAGTTTCTAGAAGATGGTACCAATGTGAACCAGAAATGTTTCATTGGGTGGTTTCCTAATTTGGTCACACGTCGCCAGCTAGGTAAAGAAGCAAAAGATAAAGTTGAGGTGGCTAAAGAGCTAGAAAAAGATGGCTACTTCAATAGCATATCCAAACCAGCTCGTCCCTTGGGGATAGAGTCCATACCCTCGGAAAGGCTTGTGACTTATGAGACCACAAATTTGGCAATGATGAGCGTAATGAAAGCACTAACTGATGACAAGATCAACTTTATTGGAATACATGGCCTTGGGGGTGTTGGAAAGACAACTTTAGTAAAAGAAATTGGGAAAAAAGCTAAATCAGATAAGCTTTTTGATGAAGTTGTGATGGCTGTAGTGTCTCAAAACCCAGATATTAAAAAGATTCAAGATCAAATAGCTGTTATGTTGGGTTTCACCAAATTTATTGATCAGTCAACTGAAATTGGAAGAGGAAGCATGCTTTGTGCAAGGCTCAAGGATGTGAAAAAGATCCTTATTATATTAGATGATGTTTGGGACAGACTTGAATTGACAACCTTGGGCATTCCACTTGGCCAAGATCATGAGGGCTGCAAAATCATAATCACAACACGGCGTGAGCAAGCATGCAGAACCATGGCAAAAGAATGGGAGACGACAAAGATAGTCTGGCTTGATGTTTTATCTGAACAAGATTCATGGGACTTATTTAGAAAAAATGTTGGCGACACTGTTGACTCTTCTGCGTTAAATGATGTTGCTAAAGAGATTTGTAAAGAATGTGGAGGGCTTCCCATAGCAGTAGTTACAGTTGGAAAAGCAATGGAAGGTAAATGTGGGGAAGTGGATTCTTGTTGGAAATACTCTTCCAATCCGGGAAGACGCCCTTGATTCTCAGCTAGTCACCTGCAAAGACAAATATTCCGGTCGGGGATGCCGAGATTAGCACTCCGACGGGCAAGTCAGTTCCTCAGCTTAAGAAAGCCTGTTTACTAAGTTTAGTGAAGTGTATTTTTTTTACATACCTTTCTAAATCCGGAGCTCTTGTATTTATATTTATTCTCCTGACCTCGAACACAGTGCCCACCTTTTACTTATTATCCTTTTGTTTATTCCAACATAGATTTCTCCGTCTATTCGGCGATATCAGTATACTCGGCATCTTAATTGATTGGTACGGAGCCGAATACTCTCTGACTTATGGGATATACCCCTTCTTCCTCTTCTATATATTCGGCTCCCACAATTGCCCCCCAAGCATTCTTCCAACATCTGTTGGCCGGAGTGCTTGGTTCCGGGTTCTGAATACTCAACCAAAATTTTGGCAACTGAGCCCACACAATATTTGTCTAAGTACACCCCCTTTTGGTTGTCGTACCGACTTCCCGTCTCGTCGTATATGCTTATTCATTGTGATTTTGAAGATTAGCGTCCCTTCGGATTCACATTCCATAATACTGGTCACTAGGTTGCCTTTTGGATCGTTCTTGCCATTTTGTCTCCTCCAATACCTTTTTCTCCCTCTGTAAGTTTTCCACTTCTTTGCTTTGAGAAGTATTCCCATTTTATTCTTTGGCATATCTGTGTCGACCTTAGGGCATGGCGAAACATTTGAGAGACCTCCTTTCATCAAATCGAATCGCTGGTTTTAGACGCCATTTCTTTGTTCCTGATGACGTCCGTCTGTCGCTTTTGGCAGACGGTACCCTTGACATGGAGAGGGAGGACGAATCCTCAATCGTCTTTCCTCTTTTGTCAATCGCGGAGGGTGGAGTCCGCTTCCCTTTGCATCCGTTTCTTAGGACTGTGCTTCGCCATTGGGATTTAATCCCTTTTCAACCTAACGTGAACTTCTTTAGAATTATAATGGGGGTTGTAGCGTTGAACCGGCGCCTTGGAATTAACCTTGGCATTCCGGCCATCCGGCACTGCTATGCCTTGGCTAAGTCCTCCGGCCGGCAAGGACGTTATTTCCTTAGGGCTAAGGACACCGACCATCAGCTAATCACTATGCTTTCCAGTTCTGGGAAACGAGTTGATGACGTTATGGCCGTTGTCCAGGGTAACTGGGAATTCGGCGAAGGGGAAGATCGTGTCGACCCTGTTCCTAGACGGAGGGGCGAGCCAGGTCGCCGAGTATCCCCTTTTTGTCATGTGTTCATTTTTATTGTAGAACCTATTTCATTGAAATCTCACGGTTTCGTTTCGTGCAGGAAGGGGTCTGAAGAAGATATTACCTTCAACCCACGACGTCATCCTTTCAGATATCAAGGTCGCTCTTAGGTATTTCGGCCAGCGAAGTCTTCAGAGACAGGGGAGGGCGGCTCACATTCTGCTTTGTTACGAGCTGACATACACAACCTTCTCGGCAGCGGAAAACATACCGATTCCAAAGGGTGAAGATTCCCTTACTGCTCTTATTCTGTCTGACTTCAAAAACTTGAGGCAGATAGGCTTTGAAGGGTCCGATTCGGAACGGAACGAAGTAGTTGGTATCGCCGAATCAGATCAATCCGAGGCCGAGTTTGAGGAAGTATTGGATTCCTCCGCCACTCTATTTTCGTCGGGACCAGGGAATCTTCCTTCTGCCGACGTTTTTCGACACACAGAGGATCTTCCTGTCTCGAACTCCGCGGATATGGCCGGATTGAGTCTGACGAAGCTTGCCAAAAAGGCGAATGCGGAAAGGTTAGTCGCACGGCGAAGGGCGGAGGGCCTTTCGTCCGAGATGCCGCCAGCCACCGAATCTCGACTTCCCTTGCCTGTTGCCAACTTCGAGTCTTTGGGGGTTAAAGAGGAGACAGAAGAAGGTCGGGATGCCGAATCTCCGTTGGCCGGGGAGTCGGCCGAAAAGTTGAGGAAAAATCAGGGAAACGCCCCGCTGACCTTAAGGCCGGCTCAGACGAACAAGGTGGTAAGCGTCCTCGATTAGAGGGGTCTAGTGAGGCTGTTCCTTTTGTCATTCGTCCAATGATAAAGGACATGTCGGTTTCCTCTAACGCTTCGGCGCTTAAAGACCCAGAGGTCGCATTGAGTGTGGCTACTTCCGTGTCATTGCCGTCTGATGTTGAGGCTTTCCGGGTGGAACCAGATATGAATGCGACAGCATTGGCCGCGCAATCGGCACTTCTGGTACGTATTTTGGCTTTCCTTCACCTTATCCAAGTACTGTTGAGGTTAAATTTTTTGGGTTCTTTTGCAGACCGTCGGCAGGATAGCCGACATGGGACGCCGGCAACTCGAGGCCATCAAAGAGATTGACCGCCTACAAAAGCAAGTAGAGGGCTAGAGGAAGAGGGCCAAGGATGCAGCTTTGAGAGTGGACAAGGAAGCTTCTCGGGCCAAGGCCGAGGTAGAAAAGGCTCGTATTGCAGATCAATCCCGAGCGGACGCCGAGAATAGGGCGGACGCGAGAGAAACGGCGCTGGGATTGTCCCAGAAGGCGGTTGCCAGCCTGGAGGCTGAGTTGGCTGTTGTGAAGGCGGCTGCTTCCAAAGCATTTGAAGCCGGAAAAAATGTTGGGCTCGCCGAATACGTGGACCAGGTCTCGCGCTTCGAAAACAGGGGGTTCAAGCACGGCTGGCACAAAGCCCTTGCTGCAGCTGGAGTTTCACTGACTATACCAGTGCTGTATGAGCAAGTGGATGTCGAGCCGTTGGAGACTGATTCCGAAGGCTGAGCTGGGCGCATGGCTTAGATTTCATAAATGTATTAAGAACTTACAACTGTATTAGGATTTTACAAATGTATTGTTAAGCTTTATCAGACATTTTTGTATTGATTTTGTATATAAAAAATGTCGTGAGCCGACTATATAAATGAATGAATCTTGACATTTTTGTTCGGGCTTATGGCTATATAAATGAATGATTGTCTACATATAAAATGTCGAGAGCCGAATATATTAATGAACCTGCTCTTGCCCCAGCGATAGCGCTTGACATTCAGCCTAATAGATTAATGAATCTGCCCTTGCCTTGGCCAGGGCGCGAGCGAAGGGCCGATGGCTCTGAATCGGGGGCTGGTCAAGGTATAAATTGCTCGGCGTGATTGTTTGAAAATATAGCCGTCTAGGTTAATGAACCTGCCCTTGGCCCAGCGATAGCGCTTGACATGCAGCCGAATAGGTTGGGGAAGGGGCATGCGACTTTTGACGTTCTCTCGGGAGAGCTGCATGTACCCCAGAATAAATGGGCGAGTTCATGCCAATAATTTAACTCGTTTCTTATTCAGGCTTGGACCAGACCTGGAAGGGGCCAACTTTGGCTGTGTTTTGAGATTGAAATGAGTCGCAGAAACGAGCCCGTTCGCACGGGAAGGAGAGCGTCCGTGGATCGGGAAAAAGAGCGGTCCCCCAGTCGTCGAAGCAGATCACCCCGAAAGGGCGAACCACGGGGAGGTTCCCCGCGCCCACGACCCTTGGTTGAGCCAGACGCGGAGCCACGACCGTTGAGTTTTGCGGTTCGCGTGAAGAATAGACCAATGACGGAGGTGGATTCTATAATTAAAGACCCGGATGTGGCGGTCGAGTTTGCTCGGCAGATTTTTCCGCCAGAGGTACAACAGTCGATGATCGGGCGTCGAGATTTCGAAGTATTTCGGGATGGCGTTCACAGGGCTATCAAAGGACTGTATAGCGCTTATGAAATCGGGATGTGTCTGCACGAAGCCCGGCGCGAGAACAAGAAGATCAACGAAAAGAATCGCAGTCTGGAGGCTCGTGCGCAAAAAGCTGAGAATGAGCTTCGGGAGCTAAAGAGTGTTCGAGCGGCCAAGTTGGTGGTGGACGGTCAAACGAAAACCATGGGGGAGAGGGCGAACCGAGAGGCCCCGGGTTATGAGAGCGGATATAAGGACGGCGTCAAAGCCGGGATGAGGAAGGCCAAAACGGACCTAGTGGAGGAGGTCTGCCGATGCGAAAATCGTGGTTTCAGGCATGGCTGGATCAAGGCCCTTCAAACTGTGGAAGCTCTTGGGTCGGTGGGCATAAATTCGGCTTCGCCCCTATATCATCGGCATTACCTTCCGTATTCCGAGTTCGATATTGAGGAAAGTGACGACGAAGATGCCTACTGAGTGCTCCACAATGTGGAGTGAATAGGACTATCTTATCGAATGCTCGAAATGTATCGAAATGTATAGCGGCCGTTGAATAAATATAATTTTTTATTAGCAGATTTTGAAATGTTTTGCGTGTAATAAAACGCCCTATGTCAATTTATTGTCAGCTTTTGTATTGCGTGATGTAAATGTTCGGAAATACATTGATCGGCCCCAATGTAGGAACCATGTATTTGGTCAGTTAAATCGTGCCATCCACGAAGGGCGCTCCGAATCCGGAGACTTATTCGGCCAATCGTGATATCCACGAAGGGCGCTCCGAATCCGGAGACTTATTGGGCCAATCGTGGCATCCACGAAGGGCGCTCCGAATCCGGAGGCTTATTCGGCCAATCGTGATATCCACGAAGGGCGCTCCGAATCCGGAGACTTATTGGGCCAATCGTGACATCCACGAAGGGCGCTCCGAATCCGGAGGCTTATTCGGCCAATCGTGATATCCACGAAGGGCGCTCCGAATCCGAAGACTTATTCGGCCAATCGTGATATCCACGAAGGGCGCTCCGAATCCGGAGACTTATTGGGCCAATCGTGGCATCCATGAAGGGTGCTCCGAATCCGGAGACTTATTCGTCCAATCGTGATATCCACGAAGGGCGCTCCGAATCCGGAGACTTATTGGGCCAATCGTGATATCCACGAAGGGCGCTCCGAATCCGGAGACTTATTGGGCCAATCGTGATATCCACGAAGGGCGCTCCGAATCCGGAGGCTTATTCGGCCAATCGTGATATCCACGAAGGGCGCTCCGAATCCGGAAACTTATTCGGCCAATCGTGATATCCACGAAGGGCGCTCCGAATCCGGAGACTTATTGGGCCAATCGTGAAGCATATGAACAGAAGCATTAAAACGAGCAACTTTTTTATTTCAGTAGAGTATGTACAAGTACCAAGCCCACAAATCGGGTCATTGGTAAAATTTTTGTAGATGCGTTGAATTCCAAGGCCGTGGCAGGCTTCTTCCTGACATGTCCGAGAGCCGATATGCCCATGTTCCTGCGATGGAGTCTATTTGATAGGGGCCGTCCCAATTCGGACCCAGCTTTCCATCAGCCGGTCTCCGGTCGGCTGGAAGTACTTTCTTTAGGACCAGCTCTCCTGGAGTGTAGCGACGCAACTGAACTCGTTGATTGTATGATTTAGCGAGCTGCTATTGATACCGTGCCATGGAGGCCAGGGCACGGTCTCTTCGTTCTTCGATTAGATCCAGGTCCAGGGCGAGCATCATGTCATTTCGGCCCGTATCAAAGCTTGTGATTTCAAAGTCGGGAAGCCGATTTCCAGGGGTAAAATTGCTTGGGTTCCGAAGCATAGGGCGAACGGCGTTTCTCCAGTGGACCTCCTCGGCGTTGTCCGGTGCGCCCACAATACACTTGGCAATTCTTCGACCCATTTGCCTTTAGCTTTTTCCAGTCTCTTTTTGATGCCGTTCAAGATGGTTTTGTTTGAGGCTTCGGCTTGACCGTTGCTCTGGAGGTAGGCGGGCGTAGAGAAGTAGGGCGTGATACCGTATTTGTCGCATAGTTCTCGATATACGCCACAATCGAACTGGGTGCCGTTGTCTGAGATGAGAGCTCTTGGAATGCCGAATCGCGTAATGATGTTCCTCCATACGAATCGCTTTATGTCGGCATCCCGTATGTGCGTTAGAGCCTCCGCTTCGACCCATTTTGTAAAGTAATCTGTTGCTACGATTAGGAACCGCTTGTTTCTTGGGGCCCTGGGCAACGGTCCTACAATATCAAGCCCCCATTGAGCAAACGGCCAGGGACTGGTGATAGAGTTCAACTCTTCGGCGGGCAAATGGGTTAGTGGGGAGAACTTTTGGCACT
This sequence comes from Camellia oleifera, assembly GCA_022316695.1. NCBI lineage: Eukaryota > Viridiplantae > Streptophyta > Magnoliopsida > Ericales > Theaceae > Camellia > Camellia oleifera. The sequence continues at coordinate 63,084,877 of CM039308.1, forward strand.
GTTCGCATCTTTTAACATAATTTTCTGCGTCGGCTCTCATTGTCGGCCAATAATACCCCTGTGTTATGGCTCGATGGGCGAGAGAGCGTCCCCCGGAGTGTGCTCCACAACTGCTCTCATGTATCTCAGTTAGAAGTTCCTCCACTTTATCCGGGTGTACGCATTCCAAATAAGGACCGGAGAGGGACTTTTTGTAAAGCCCTCCCTGTGGTTCCAGATAGTATCGCAGGGCCTTATTGTGTAGCTTATGTGCTTCTTTTTTGTCCTCTGGGAGTTGTTCAGAAGAGAGGAATCCGGTTATGGGGTCCATCCAACTTGGTGCGGATTCTATAATATTAATGTGGATCTCCTCCGAAGGGCCGATACTCGGTTCCGGGATGAAACCTACTTCAATGGTCCGTTTGAGTTCAGAATTGATGGCGGAGGCTAGGCATGCCAGGGCATCTGCATGTGTGTTCTGATCACATGTTATTTGGTTCAGTTCGTGATGGTCAAACTTCGTTAGCAAAGAGTTGGCCGTTTTCATATAGGCAGCCATACGGTCGTTTTTTGCAGCGTACTCCTCCTTTAGTTGGTTGATGACCAATTTGGAGTCACAAAACACTAGCAAACGCCGAGCGCCAAGAATATGTGCATTTCGTAGGCCGGCTAAGAGGGCTTCATACTCGGCCTCGTTATTGGATGCTTCAAAGCCAAGCTTCACAGCCTGCTCTATTATTGCGCCGTCGGGAGACATGATTACTACGCCGGCGCCGCAGCCCCGTTGATTAGACGATCCATCACAGTATAGCTACCAAATATCCCCGACATAAATTCTCCAATTTGACTTTGATCGAACTTCAGCCTTTGGAAGAACGTCGGCAGGTTTAAGGTCGGAAAGTCCGCCTGTGAATTCGGCCACAAAGTCGGCAAGCACCTGTCCTTTTATTGCGGTTTTGGGTAAAAATTGAATGTCATATTGGCCGAGTTCAAGAGCCCATTTTGAAACACGTCCTGATGCTTCCGCACTTCGTAGTACTGGTCGGAGGGGGTAATCTGTTATCACCCCAATGCTATGCCCCTGGAAGTAATGCATTAGTTTTCTTGCTGCCATGACCAGGGCTAGGATGAGTTTTTCCGGCGGAAGATAACGTGTCTCGGCATCGACCATTGCCTTGCTCACATAGTACACTGGCCGCTGTTGCCCTTCTTCTTCTTTTAATAATACGGCGCTGACGGCCCTATCAGAGACTGCTAGATACAGAATGAGGGGGTCACCGGCAGCTGGTGTTGTCAAGAGAGGCACTGACCGGAGGTAAGTCTTGAGCCCGATGAAAGCTACTTCGCATTCGGCGGACCATTCAAAAGCTTTGCCTTGTCGTAACGTCTGGAAGAATTGTCTGCATCGGTCTGTTGACCGACTGATGAATCTATTGAGTGCAGCGGCCATCCCCATCAACTTTTGGACTTCTTTTACTGATTGGGGGGAACCGAGTTCCAAGATCGCTGTGACTTGCCTCGGATTGGCTTCGATTCCGCGGTGGTTGACGATATAACCCAGGAATTTGCCGGAGCCGATTCCAAACGCGCACTTTGAGGCGTTCAGCTTCATTCTATATTTGCGCAAGATGCCGAATGTCTTCTCTAGATCGGCTATGTGATTCTCCTGTTCTTTGGATTTGACCACCATATCGTCGATGTAGACTTCCATAGTGTGGCCGAGTTGTTCTTTGAACATGGCGGTGACCAGCCTTTGGTAAGTTGCCCCTGCGTTCTTCAGCCCAAAAGGCATAACTTTGTAGCAGTAGGTCCCTCTTGGGGTGAGGAATGCAGTTTTGTCCTGGTCATCTGGATGCATGGCGATCTGATGGTAGCCTCTATAAGCATCCAGGAAACTCATGCGTTGATGGCGTGCCGTGGCATCGACGAGTTGGTCGATTCTAGGTAGGGGAAAGCAATCCTTGGGGCAAGCTTTGTTCAGATCCGTGAAGTCGACGCACACTCGCCAAGTTCCATTTTTCTTCTTCACTACCACTGTGTTGGAGAGCCACGTGGGATAGGTGACTTCTCTAATTGCCCCGGCGTCAAGCAATCTGTCGACTTCTTCTATGACGGCAGCAGTGTGTTCTGCAGCAGACCGACGGCCTTTCTGAATGACGGGCTTGCAGGTGGGGTCGACATTCAGGCGGTGCTGTGAAACTGTGGGATCTATACCCGGCATCTCATACGGAGTCCACGCAAAGACGTCGAGGTTGGCAAGTAGAAAGGAGATCAGCTGTTGTCTATCGGCTTGGGGTAATGAGGTGCCGATCATGAAGAACTTTTCCGGGCTGCCGTCGATGTCAACTCGGTCTAAACTTTCTGTGGCCTTTTCATTTGGCTGCCGCCCGACGTCATCCAGGATTTCCCGATTGGGTGCCTCGATGGAGTTTACCTGCAATTCCTTTGGCATTTTCGCGGCCAAGAGGTAACAGGCTTGCGCCGATATTTGGGAGTCGCGGATCTGCTCAATGCCGTGTTCTGTTGGGAAACGTAACAATTGATGGTAGGTGCTTGGGACGGCCTGCAAGGTATGCAACCACGATTTCCCCATAATGAGATTGTACGGCGACGGCAGTCGGACGACCAGGAATTCTACATCCACCGTTCGGGAACCCGCTCGGACGGGTAGGTTGATTTTTCCCAGCGGGTATTCGGGATTGGCATTGAAGCCGAATAGTGGATACGGAGCCGGGGTCAGATCTGATTCAGTGAAACCGAGTTTGATGAAGGTTTTATAATACATGACCTCGGAAGTGCTGCCCTGGTCTATAAGAACGCGCTCGACGGTGAATCGGTTAACGCGTAGCGCGACAACCAGTGGATCGATGTGAGGGAGCGTTACGCGGATCAAATCAGAATCGTCGAAGGTGATGCTTGGGGATTCTCGGGGTCGCTTTGCTGGCGTGAATTGCTGCTGAGGGCCCTGGACAGACTGGATTGCGTGTACGGCCGGGGCTTCCGGCAGGCTGTATATCATATGGATGTTATCGTGCGGAACACTTCGCTGGGGACGTTCGTCTTGTGTCAATTCCTCAAAGTAAGCGGTTGAAGCGCAACGAGCGTCGGTGTTTCGTTGTCGCGCCCGAGACTGCTGGTTTCCTGCCCTTGGGGGTTGCTTAGAGACCTGGCGCACTGTTTGTTTGGGCTTTGCTATTTCCGAGGCCAGATCGCGGCGAAGGCGCTCGTTCTCAGCGATGGTGCTGTCTAAACTTTGTTTGGTCTTTCTAGCTCGTTCTAAGATGGTTAGCATCGAGGCGATTTGTGAATCGACATTCAAGACACATCGTGATGCAATGATTTCCCTCTCGAGTATGTTTGCCGGAGTGAGGTCGACCCTCTGTGTGATCGCATCGGTGGCTATCGGAGAATCTTGAGTCACGCCTTCCATGGATGTATTTGAGTATTCCCACAGACGGCGCCAATTGTGGAGAAGTGGATTCTTGTTGGAAATACTCTTCCAATCCGGGAAGACGCCCTTGATTCTCAGCTAGTCACCTGCAAAGACAAATATTCCGGTCGGGGATGCCGGGATTAGCACTCCGACGGGCAAGTCAGTTCCTTAGCTTAAGAAAGCCTGTTTACTAAGTTTAGTGAAGTGTATTTTTTTTACATACCTTTCTAAATCCGGAGCTCTTATATTTATATTCATTCTCCTGACCTCGAACCCAGTGCCCACCTTTTACTTATTATCCTTTTGTTTATTCCAACATAGATTTCTCCGTCTATTCGGCGATATCAGTATACTCGGCATCTTAATTGATTGGTACGGAGCCGAATACTCTCTGACTTATGGGATATACCCCTTCTTCCTCTTCTATATATTCGGCTCCCACAGTAAATATAACCTTGAAGAATTGAAAAATGGAGCTCAAGAATTAAAAAAATCATTGCCAACAAACATTGAAGGTGTTGATCAACAAGTGTACAAAACTCTTAGGTTGAGCTATGATTACTTGCAAGATGAGGAAGCCAAGGATTGCTTCTTGCTTTGTTCCCTGTTTCCCGAGGATCATGACATCTTAATAGAAGACTTGGTATGGTATGGGATGGGGTTGAGATTATTCAAAAATGTTGATACAGTGCAGGAAGCTAGGAGCAGAGCACAGTCTGTGATCAACAATCTCATTGCTTCATGTTTGTTATTAGCTAGTGATGTACAAGATTGCATCAAAATGCATGATGTTCTGCGTGATGTTGCCATATTTACAGGATCCAAAAAGCATTTTGTAAGAGCTGGTTGCAATTTGAAAGATTGGCCAAATGTGGATAGTTTGGATAAATACACAGGCATATCATTGATGAGAAATCAGATCAGTAACCTTCCTGAGGTCTTGGAATGTTCAAAGGTCCAAATATTACCATTTCAAGACAATCTAAATGCATGGTCATGTTCACATGAATTCCTTTCTAGGATGAAGGCACTTAGTGTTTTAGATTGGAGCCGACACTTCTACCCTCATCTTGACAATCCAATTTGTTGTCCTGATACTTTCAATAACCAGACGTGTCTTCGAACATTAGTTCTTGAAGGAATTAAGTTTGGGGACACTAAATGTCTTGGACAGTTAAAGATACTTGAAGTCCTTAACCTCAGGCGTGCCTTATTTTCTGAGGTACCAAATGCTATAAGGGAGTTAACTAATCTAAGGTTGTTGGACATGACTGGAAGCTTTCATGAATTTCTCATTCCGGCTGCAATGGTATCGCCTTTATGCCATTTGGAGGAGTTGTACTTGTTTGGCTGCGTAACTTGGAGGATTGGAGACGCTGTAGTAGAAGTGGCTACTGCACTAAGATCTTGGCCTCGCCTAAAAGTGCTAACCATTTCCATACCTGACATTGTGCATATACCTAAGGACTTTGTTTTTCCTGAGCTGGAAAGTTTTATTATCTTTATCGGAAAATCGAGTTGGGGATATGAAAATTATTCCCCAAATTATTTGGGACTTGGAAATTCGGTTGGACCCATGGTTAATTGGAGTAAATGGCTAAAGATGGTGTTGAAGAGAGCTACGCGTCTAAGTGTGGAGCATTTGCAGGACAAGAAGAACATTTTTCCAAATTTACAAGCCGATGTAGAAGGTTTAAATGTCTTTTGAGCATCTGAGGATTAAAGATTGTTCTCAAATTGAGTACTTGATCAACACAGAGGAATGGGGGGATTTCACCACAGGCACAACCACCTGATCTGCAATTGTTGTTTAACCTGGAAGAATTGAAACTCTGGAAATTGGATACTTTCAAAGGGATATGCCCTGGTGCACTTACTACTTCCAGCTGGGTGTGCTTCCCAAGGCTCAGAAGTTTGGAAGTTAACACATGTCCTGAAGTTTGGAGAAGTTTTTTGTATCAGCATGTGAGAAACTGGAACAAATATTTGATTTTGGTCTATGAAAGTCCATTCACGTGGCAAACTGAAATATGTCTTCCAACCTTCCATAGCTCAAGCTCTTTATCTACTTGAAGTGCTTTGGGTAACTCGCTGTGAAGAAATGGAGCAAATTGTTGCTGCGAAGCAAAACGAAGGGCGTAAAGAAAAAGAAGAGAGAGTGGACTACAAGATGGTTTCTGCACAGGAGGAGACGACTTTCCTTTTGAATGACCATCCTTGGAAATACTTACAGTGAGAGACTGCCCCAAAATGAAGACTTTCGCTGCCACTACTTCCTTTTGAATCAGTTTGTGCAAAACTGTTTCAAAGCCACCAAAAGGTACTTCTCTATTTTACCACATTTAACATATATATATATATATATCAGGAAATTACGTACATTATGAGGCAATGTTTTTTCTTATTTTAATTTTTTTTTACAGTAAATTAAATTGGGCCCTTGTCGATAACACTAATAAACTAGTAAATCAAGGGAGTATGTATTCATTGTGTTTGTATGATCCATATTCAACTAATTTTAAATTTACATCATACACTTTAGTTTCGGAGTAAGTTTCAAGATGAAAATTCATGATACATTGCGTTTTTTAATGAAATACAAATCAAATTATCAACTCCTCGTTGTGAGTAGTTGATAATTTAGTTTGTAGATAATTAGGAATCTCTAGTAATTTTGAATTATATTTTGTATACTTAAAAATACTCAAAAATTTTAATATACGGTCGAGATTCATTCAAAATGTGCACTTTATTCCACCACATAAGAGTTGAATCTTAACCACATATTATTTTTCTAGGTATATTTTTGTGCATGAATTTTGTGCATAGAGAGGCCCTTTATTACACTCAAATAACATTTTAAATTTTTTTATATAGATTACACTTTTTAATGTAAAATTTATTGTTTTCTTTTATTATTGCAGTTAAAATTTAATATATTGTCCTCTTTCGTGCATAGAATTTATTTTTATTTTTAAGTGTTAAGTTAAGTTGATGGATAAGGAAATTTTACTTTTTATTAGCCTTTTAGAATGAATGTTCATTTATGCCTTTAATATTGAAGCCCTTTGACTATCTTTTAAAAAAAAAATAAAAAAATAAAAAAAAATAAAAAAATAAAAAAATCGAAGGCCTTTGAACCTGAGATAATAAATTATTTAATATTCTAGCAACTACTCAGGGTAATGCTTGCTACAATACGTAGAATTTATAACCATTTGAATAGTTCTATTTTTATTTGGGAGATTTTTATCAAATTTTAGAAAAGATCTTTGGACAATGAATTTTTTTTTAGGCCTGTGGATAAAGATGGAAGAGACTTGGTGGATTGAGATAATGCCTTCCTTAAATAAAAAAGAAAATGCTAACAATGGATTTCATTTTTTCTTTTGTTTTTATGCCACTTAATAAATTTTATATTAGGTTTTGATTAGGATTTTTTTTTCTTTTTTTTTTGTTTTTTGGTTTCAAGTTGTCAAATTCCAAAAGTGTGACCTTAGGCGATCACCTTAATGGCCTAATAATGATTGAGTTGTTATTAAGTCAACTATGCTACACTGAATGTATATTTATATTAGATATTTTATTTTTCTTAAGACCAAAAAAAAAAAAAGTATATACAATCAATCAAAAAGTGATAGAGGTCATGATTTGAAGTGATGATAGAAATTGTTATTCGCCAAAAAGTGGAAGAGCGGAAGAATGCGTACTTGCTATCTCTCTCAGAGCAATTTGTGGTCTTTGTGCATTGCGTAAGATCTTTATTCAATAGATAGGTAATCTGAAAATGTTGTGAGTTTTTAGTATAAATTTTACTACATAAGGAATAAATAAAATTAATTGGCCTTTCAATCTGCATATTTTCTTTTCTTTGAGGCCCATTCAACATATACTTGATAGATTTGTCAGCTTATGAAATTATGAATAGATTGTTTAAATATCTTGTTTTCCATCTACGCAGACAATATTATCAGGTTTCTCACTCTTCTTTCTTTTTTTTCTTTTTTTTTTTTTTTGTCATTATGAATGTTTCCTATCATAATCTTTCCTAATTTTTTTTCTTTTATTTTTGTTTTTATTTTTATTTTTAGTTTTTATTTTTATTTTTAGGCAAGACAGAATAGTACTCTTGAAGATGAAATCCATGCTGACTCTTAATTAGATTGTGAACCAGCTTATGAATTTATGAGGAATAACTCTTATGAGTAAGTGGACAATTTATGATTTACCTCTAGTTATACCCAAAAACAATACAATTCTTATCTGAAAGGAATTTTCTATTATAGAAAAATAGATATGTTTTGTGATTTTTTTTTTTTTTTGAATACTTTTTTCAGATTTTTTTTCTAAAATCTATCCCATTTTTTAGGAAACAGCCAAAAAGTTATTTCCAAAATTCGAAAGCCTATTTTTGGTGCAAAAATGAAAACAATATGAAGACAATGGTGTTTTTGATATTTTCATTTTTTTGTTTCTAAAAATAAAAAACAAAAAGGCGAACGTTATATGTAGCAAAATATAGATATCTATATCCTTTATAGAAATATACTGCTAGATTAATATTGAGTTTTCGTTTTCTTTTTTCAGTTGTCAACCATAAAGAATGTTGAGCTACTCTCTATGGTTATGTGATGTCTACCTTACTTAGGATTTTATTGTGTAAGGGCATATGCTTCCTATGATTTGTGCTTCTAAATAATTGTCTTGCTTTGCAATATCAAAACTACTACTCCAAATAAAGGTATGTTTACCTAATGTGTGCTAAAGATTTGAAGAGTGAATAAAGGGGGGAAAAAAGTACCCACTGTGTGTGTGTAATTTTACTTTCTTTGCATTGTAATGGAGCTTGTATCCAAAATTATTTATCTCAATTAACAATATTGTACGTTTGTTTTCATGCTTGTTTGTATCTGTGGTAAAAAAATATATTGCAATTTGCTTTTTATTGAAATGTGATTGACTAATAATAGTTTAGAGTACAACAATGAATTGTTGCTTGAATTTGTTAAGAGGAGATTGTAATTCATTTGAAGCAAGCTTTTGTTATGGAATCCAAAGAGTTGATAGCTTGATTTTTGTTAGGGAATCCAAAGTGTCCATACATAGAATCAATGCACGTTATTTCAAACATGCATCCGCTTAAAGGCTTAAACATATAGGGGTGAATCCATCTAACATATATTAAGACTTTTCTTTTGCTTTTCTTCAGATATGGGACCTTTTACTTCTCATATTTCTTAAGCATTCAAGTGTAAAAATGGTGTTCAAAAGTCTCCAAGTAATCATGCTTGAATGCCTTCCAAACCCAAGTGGTTTTTGCACAAGAGACGACTTTCTTTTTGAATGTTCATCCTTGGATCAACTTAGAGTGAGAGAGTGCCCCAAAATGAAGACTTTTGCTGCCGTTACTTCCGGCGGGATCCAAAGCACACCAAAACTGAAGGAAGTTGTATCTGATAACTTCAAGAAAATCCGCTATAAGGGATGGACTTGAATTAGTTTGTGCAAATCTATTTCAAAGTAGACGTAATTCTGTTTTATACATTATCATGTAATTAGGAAATTCTGCACTTTAGATATGCCACTGATTTTATTCGTACGACTTGGCGCCACATTTCATTTGAAGTGGACTAAAGGTATAAAATTTTCAAGAAATCCATAGAAATTCAGTTTGTGGGGACAAAAGTTATATCTTCAACGGATGGTTGTTCATTTAGTCAATTATTTTTTACTGTTAAGTTTTGAAATTCTTAGTAGCCGTTCTTTCCCAAGTAAGAATTGCTTGATGTGATGCTTTAGAAGGAATGCTGGCTCATTTAGTCAATTAAAGTTTTGAAATTCTTAGTAGTTGGTCCTTCCCAAGTAAGGGTTGCTGGATGTGATGCTTTAGACGGAATGCTGGCGATGTTCTTGACTCCCCCACATTGAATGCCAAGGTTGGGCAATGGAAAGAGGCAACTTATAGACCTAAATAAATCATTTCGAAAAACCATTGAAGGTGTCGATCAATTAGTGTATGGAAGTCTTAAGTTGAGCTATGATTAGCTGCAAGATGAGGAATCCAAGTCCTGCTTGTTGCTTTGTGTTTTGTAAAACACCTCACTACCTTTTGGCCCAAGTAACCTATGGGTCGACCAACATGACCTAAAAGTTTAAGTCCAAGTTACTTAGTAGCAAGCTAGTAGTGCTCTATATGCCCAAGATCACCCATGCAAACTTCCGATGTGGGACGGGATTGTTACAAATTTGTTTCTTGAGGAGGCTAACATCTCAATAGAAATTTTGGTTCGATATGACTGTGAGAAGTTGGAGGACGTTGTTGTAAAGAAAAACCTACGGAAAGAGGAACAAGAAGCTATAGTTGATAAGATGGTGTTCAAAAGTCTAAAAAAAAAACGGAACATCTTTCACATCTCTATAGTTTCTCTACCAGGAGATCTACTTTGAATGGTCATCCTCGGATGTGTAATTTAGAAAGATTGCTCTAAAATGAAGACTTTTACTTCTACCACTCCCTCCAGGGTCCAAAGCAAACCAAAACTGAAGACAATCAAAGTGGATGATGTTGGGATAATGTTCTGATTATGCAAAAGCACTTCAATGTCAAGGTAATCTCTCTCTCTCTCTCTGGTTTTGTCTCATTAAATATGCTGAAATTCTAGCTTCAAAATGCAGTTTCGTAGTTGGCTTAGGATTCCCATAAAAGATTGTGAATGCTTGCCTTGCTTTTGTCTTTTAACAGCTATGTACTCTTGCCGTTTTGGGTGGTGTTAAGCTTTGTTGGGTCCTTCTCTCTCTTTCTCTCGCTCTGATTTTCTGGTTCCTGTTCGTTGGTGTCTTGCCAACTCTGTTTAGTGATGTACATTGTTGTGTTTACTTTGCAACCATTTCAATTTCATCAATAAATTTCCCTTGTCCCGATCACAAAAATAAAAAATAAAAGAAATGCTGACGAACACAATCTACGAACTTTGTCCAGAATATTTAGCCCAAATACATGGGCCCTGTTTTGACATAGAAGTGAAATATAAAGGCTTGTTGAGTTGACTTTTGAGAACCATGAAACAAACATTTTGGACCATTTCAGTACTTGTGAACAATGAATTCACAGTTTATAGTTTGCTTAAAAATGATTTCACATATTCTCTTATATTCAGGAAGCACAGACTGCTTCTGAAGAGCAATATAAGAAACAATTTACTTCATCTCAATAATGCTCACCTTTTAGCTTGGGCAGGGGTGTGCTTTTTGTCATTAATGTTTCTGAGCAAGAGCCTCACTTTGCACTATTTGGATACTACTTTAAATAAAGGCCATGTTTACATTGTGATCTACTTAATTGTATTGTACATTTTTATAATACCTTGTGATCGATAGAAGAAAGTCTTTTCAACTCCAACGCTCCTATTCCAATCGATTAAATTACTTAGATTGATAGAGCTAGCAAAACTACTTTATTCACTCCCACTCCCATCTACATATATTCTTCTTGTCATGAGTGTTTGTCAACTATACCACACATGCTATTTTGCATGACCAACACCAAGAAGAAAAAGTCGGAAAAGGTCATCTTTTAATTATTGGACAGAGTAATTGATTGAAGATTGGGGTTTTAATAATTATATTTTTGTGTTCTCATCCAATGCAAGGAAGACCATCTACATGCGTGTGAGCACACAAATGAGCAGTAAGTTTCCATCTAACAAAAACCTTAACAAAACAATTGGGATTTGGGAGCAAATTTAGCAGGAATACACAATTTCACTGAGACAGACCAGTAAATTTGCAGGCCAACTCCATTTACCAATAACTCTAAAAACACTGCTGACTGTGCTATTAAACTGTTGCAAGTAAGGTTCTTTAATGGACAGCCCACTTGTCTTCTAAGTTCTTATCATTATATCTGTCATCATCATCATCATCATAATTTATGCATGTATTTCAGCGAGTCAAGCCTGTGTATAACCTTTTTCTCAAGAAAAAAAAAAGCCTGTGTATAACCTTTTTCTCAAGAAAAAAAAAATGAAAATCGAATGGAAAATGAAAAGAGAAAAAGGAGGAGCTGGTATATGTTCTGTCCAACCTTTCATCCGCGGAAGCAAAGTATCAAGCATTGTGCCAGACACATCAAACCAGGAAAAGAATATTTTTGTCTTCTTAACAATAGAATATTGGGGTTTTCATCTCCATTGTGAACTCTGCAGCAACCATTTGCCTTCCCGTAATTGTTTACAGAAAGAGAGGTAAGCTTTGAATTCTAGCTTTGCCCTTTTCAATAATTTATGGAATTGAATATATAAATAATGCTAACTGCAGTCCGTTGCTCATTCTATTCATAATGCAGAAACATAAAGTGAATTGAAAGTCTAAATATTTTGGTATTTTCTTTACCTTAACGACATGTGAGTTGCAATTAACATGATCCATAACTCATATATGTACAAATACAAAAAGCCACTTTGGTCAAGAATAGTAGTTCTTTTTAACTGACCTTAGTATGTAGGTTTTTTTTAGTATCTGAAGTATTAAATAGCTTTAAATTGTAACCCAAATAACACCATGCAAAAAATAAAAAATAAAAGGCAAGAAAGAAAGATTAAAAAAAAAATCATCTTCAATACTCATCACGTAAATTTGTTTCGGTGAAAAAAGTTGTTCACATATTTTAGTGCCTGGTATAATGGAAAATAGAAATCAATGGAAGACAATTTTCAGCATTCAACAAAAGATGACCTAATTTGGATGGAATATGTTTTTCATTTTTTAAAAGCATAAAACATTGCAGAAACATTTTCCAATCACTAGATTCAAAAAATTTGAGAAGATGCCGAGTGCTAGATTGAAAAACTTAATGGGTTCATAGGAAGGGCTAAAGAGTTTTTGGAAGGTGGAACTAATGTGAACAAGAGTGTTTTATAGGTGGTTTTCTGATTTGGTCACACTTTCTTTTTTTTTAAACAGATGATTTGGTCACACGTTTCTGCTAGGAAAAGAAGCAAAAGAGAAAACGGATGAGGCTAAAATGCTATGGAAGGAAGGCAACTTCAATAACAAATCCAGCTCTACACATCCCATGGGGATATAATTCATACCCTTTGAAAGGCTAGTGACCTATGAGGCCACAAATTTGGCAATGTCAAATGACAAAATCAATTTCTTTGGAATACATTGTATTGGGGGTTGTTTGAAAGACAACTTTGGTAATAGAAACTGGCAAGAAGAAAAGCTAAATTGGACAAGCTTTTGATGAGATTTTGATGGCTATAGTGTCTTGGAACCCAGACATTAAAAATATTCAAGATCAAATAGCTTACATGTTGGGTTTGAGATTAATTGATCATCCAAATGAAACTGAAAGATCAATTATTTTATGTGCAAGACTGGAGGATGTGAAGAGGATCCTTGTTTTATACATGTATTTCATTTGGGAGTCTCAGACTCTCGTTACCAAGGCCAAACAATATGAAACCTTCGGACACTTAAGTCTGAACAAATAGTCGTTGATAAGACGTAGCTTGTTCGACCGTCAAATTTTGTTCTTTAAGTTTGAACAAGGGTAAAATGTTCGGATATTTAGTGTCAAAAGACTTTAAGTGGCTTGGCAGCAGCCCAAGGAAAAAAGCCTCCAGAACAGTACACTTTTGGCTCATTTCAGCAGCAGAACAACCCTAAAACACATGGGCAAGTACCTCATGGACTTGGTACAACAACTCAAAGCAAACAATGGCTCAAATCCATTACTAAAGCAATGCAAGAGTCATTTCACCCTAACAAAACCAGCGTTCCAACCTTTCAGCAGTACCACGGCTGCCCAACCCCAATCTAAAGCTTGGGAGACAAGCTAGAGTTGAGCCTACATGGCTTTGCCAAACCTACTCAACCTTGAGAGATCAGCCCAGTACTTTTCAGCCTAGCCCGGTTCAGCAAAGGCTATTTTCGACCCATTTCTCATAAATGTGCTCTCAACTTATTGGCTAAGCTCTTTTAAATCATATCCAATGTTATCAATCCCGTACCTACCAACCGGTACATGCCGTTTCAGAAGCAAAACGGTACCTACATAATCCAATTATGTTCAGCCTAAAATACCGACAAATACCAGACAGTACTGGACAATACCGGCCGGAAAACATAATATCGGGTGAATGCCACACAATACCAGCCAATTTTTTATATTTTTTATTTTATAGTGGTTTGTAATATTAAAATGGTAGAAATTTGTGTTCCATACTCTTTTTTTAGATGAGAAGATAATCTTCATTGTAGAATTGATAAAAAATTGGATCAATTTCGTACAGTAGTAGTAAAAGATCTCATAAAGAGATAACAAATTTTCCATAAAGGTGAAGAAAAAATCTTCTCAAAAGAGAGACACAACCTCTACACAAGGAGGACTATTATAGCAAATAATAAAAAAATAAAAAGCAAACCAAAAACAACCAGATCCAAGTCGCTAAACGCATCCAAAGCTTCATTACACCGCAACCTTCAACTTGAAATCTGAAGACCCCACCTCCGTTGGTCAAGAGTTTCATACTCTTTGAAATATCTTAAATTGTGTTATTTAGCAGACATAGTATGGTTTTAAGCCTCTTTTACATATAAATTTGTGATTCATAATATGTATTGTTAAATTATTTGTTACTTCAAAAAAAATTATTTGTTACTAAATTATAATTTTAATACATATATAATACTTTCACGATAAATATGAAACAGTATTCGGTAACATACTGGTACCGGTAGGTACTATACTAATGAAAAAAATGATACTTAGTCAGATACGGTATTAACAACTTTGGTTATATCAACACTTTTTAGTTTTGTTTAGCAACAGTGATAGACAACTGTCACTGCCAAAAATTATCATTTTTGGCAAGATCTTATTTACTATTGGAAACAATTTAACAGCCCACAAAACTTTCTTATAAGCATTCAATGCTGTTAAACACTTGTCAAAACTTGATTAACCATATTCGTCTTTAAATATAGGATCTTTCTCCCTCTTGATGGCATACCTTGAAACAAAATTGAGAAGGTTTGATTATATTTTAATAAAAAAACCTCCATCAATGAGTCTCGATACTTGACTCCTCTGCGACCAAAACATTCAGACTTCACTCCATTATTAACTGGCTTCCAAAAGCTCCATTTTGGTAATAGAATGGAAAATTATTAGATACACTTGGACTACTATGTGTCCATACCAATCATCATTTATTATGTCTCTCATGTTCTTCAATCACTCAATACAAAATCATAACATCTTCTCTACCAATTATAATAATAGGGAACATCACGTGGCCATACTCCAGAAGTACCCAATAATCACCCTAATGTTGTGTTTGGTTGGGGGATTTGGGGAGGGATTTGGAAAGGGAAATGGAAAAGGTAGGTGAAATGTGAATAAAATATGTATATATTTCACATAGTTTCACACACCTTTTCCCTTTCCCTTTCCAAATCCCTCCCCAAATCTCCCAACCAAACACACCATAAAAGAATTTGACCCAACTCATTGGGACTCTCAGCTTCCTCGGTCACACATAATGGTCTCCAGCAGTGACTGAAACAACTTCTATTTGAAATCTAAGCTCACCATATTCTAAGCCTTTTGCAAGTCCAAGAGATGACTTCCAGCCTAGCCCAGAACACAAGCAGATCAAGATGTTTTGGGGCCACATTTGTGTCGGGACTAGATCTATCTAAAACCCCTAGGAGAGGCTCAAGGCCCCTTTCTAGGCCCGTGACTAAGACCCCTGGCTGCAACAATGTGTAAATATTTTAATTATCGGTAGGCAATGAGGTTCAAACATAATATATAGCTGTAATATCATGTTGAATTGTTCACCATCAATTTCATCAAACAGATTAAACTTTCTTGCTCTAATACTATGTTGAATTGTTAACCAATATTAGAAAAATGGATAAATTTCATTATTGTCTAATATTATGTTGAATTGTTGACCACCAACTTCATCTAAAAACTTAAACTATTAGAGAAAGGAATAAATTTAATTATTTTTTCAACACACTGCTCGTGTGGCTAGACTTTCTTTCATAAGTGGGCCAAAGACGTTCAAATATTTTAATTATTAATTATTGAGTAAGCAGTGAGGTTTGAACGCGGGATCTATTGCGTGCTCTAATACTATGTTAGATCGTTGACCACCAAGTCATCTAAAAGTTTTATTTTAATTATTAGAAATAGGGACGACTTTATTATTCAATGAAGTTTGAACACATTTCATCTAAAAGTTTTAATTATTAGAAATAGGGACAGATAATAAATCTTGTGTTCAAACCTAACTGTTAAGCATCCAATTCAAAATCAATTGGCAATGAGTAGAGAGACTCTAGCATTATATTAACAAAGTTTAGGTGGCTTAGATTATCGATGTGGATTTAAGTATAACACCAATCTCACCACTTACCTAATAATTAAAATATTTACACATGTTTGGCCAGCTTATGAAGGAAAGCTTGGTTATATGCAAGGATGTATTGAAGTATAAATTTTCCCCATGCTGTTTGGTTGGGATGCCAATATAATAGGCCCATTATAAAATTTAAAACTTTTAGTACTTGATTTCTAGTGCTGTAATATTTAAGTAATGAAACTTTTAAATTTGAAAATTATAAGATAAATAAACGTGTTAGTTGAGAATGAATATGAAAATTATATTTCATTGTGTGTATTCAGTATTTAATGACTAGTCTCTCTAACTTAAAATTAAGATTTGTAATTTCATTTTGAGTCAATTTCCATATTAAGTGGTAGGTAATTTTACATTACCAAACTCTTATTTGTGAACCACTAAATGCATTTAGTTTTAAGCCTTGTTATTGAACAAGGTTTTAGTTGAAGTTGTGTGTGCCTTTTCAAGTATGTGGAGGACTATGAATGGGTTCTCTACCATCGTTGCATTATCTGGTCTCCAGTCTATTGTGTAAAGGTGCCGGAAATATTTGTAAGTGAGGGAGGATTTCAACCTTTTCTTGCTGTTAGGGTACACAGATTCTAGATGCATTATTCCAAACGGATACAGATGATATCTCATGAAAGGAGGACTGCTTTGTAGAGATCGCCATTTTTGATGTGTGGACTGTTACATTTTATCTGCAAACCACACCAAACTATAGTGTCTTGGCACCCAGATCAAATAGCAAATATGTTGGGTTTAAGATTAACTGATTGGCCAAATGAGATTGAAAGATCAAATATATTATGTGCAAGACTCAAGGATGTGAAGAGGATCATTTTTATATTGGATGATATATTCAAAAACACTACTAACCATGTCATTGAGCTTTTATCCGTGAAACTGCATCAGCATGCAAGGAATGTAAGGTCCTTTAAGTGAGTGGGCAACCCAATTGGGAGTCTCATACTCTCGTTACACTGTGCTTATAAATATGAAAATGCATTGAATGGAGCTGAAAATTTTTCTGAGGAAAAGTAGAGAATATTGAAAGGAAAAGAAAAAGAGAAAAGAGGAGCTGGTATATTATAGCGACCCCGGTTTTTTTTTTCCCATTTGGTTGTTGCATCCGGACTTAGCTTCCGTAGATCCTATTGTTATATAATTGTTGTTGTTGTCCTTTAATTTCTTATTTCTGAGTTATGGGATGCATTGAGCAGGTTTGTTACAGGTTGGTAGTGTTTGGGAGCAAAGGGGTGCTGCCCAGAATTTTGACCCTTTGCTTGAGCGAGAAGTAAGTCGCTCGAGCAAGCTCTTTGTTTTGGTCCGTCGCTCGAGCCAGCGTTTCTTCGCTCGAGCAAGCGACTGCATCTAGGTATAGACCTGAGAGCTGTGTTTCTTGGCTCGAGCGAGCTCTTCTTCGCTCGAGCGAGATGGTTTGTTCATCGCTCGAGCGAGCGTTCCGTCGCTCGAGCGTGCGTCTGGTTACAGACCTGAGGGTTTGAGTTGTTGGCTCAAGTGAGCAGTCTGCCGCTCGAGCGAGCTTCTGGGTTGTTGGCTCGAGCGAGACCTTCTTGGCTCGAGCGAGGTTTTTCTGTGTCTGGTCGCTCGAGCAGCCAAGTCTTCGCTCGAGCGAGCCTGTTTTATTTAAATACGCAGCAGCGGTTTTAAACATTTTTTTTTCAGCCTCTTTTGTTTTAAAAACCCTAGGTCCGTGTTTTCTCTCCTTCTACACACCTTCTCTCTTAGGTTTGATCTACTTAGAGTGTATTTCTATCCTAGGTTCTTTGTTAAAAAGATAGAGTGGGTCGAGGGCTTCACTTTAATCTGAACAATCTTGGATTTGGAGCACATTGGGTTTTCGCCATCTTCTCCATTTGAGTTCTTCACTTCGAGGTAGGGATTTCCTACTCCATATTATAGGTTTTGATATAAGTTTTGGTATTTTTGATATGTTGGTGTCGTTTGGTAATTTTGGGAAAGCTAGGGTTTGTATTATAATTTGAGAAATAGGGAATTGTTTATATATTAAATTCCATGTGATTGTGAATCATGAAAAGTGACATTGGTAGTGTCAGGTTGATTAAAATTGAACCTTAGGGTTAATTTTGAGGAAACGGGGAAAAGCCCTAGTTGTTATAATAAATTAATCTGTATAATTAATTTTGGGAAAAATGTGGAATTGAGTTTAATTCATGAAATTGGGGAATTGTGAGATAAATGGTGTGGTTGAATAGTTTAATCACTCACTTATGAAAATGTTGAGTTTACATTTGTTGATACATTTATTTCCTGTTTAGAAATAACTGTTTTGGGCTATCGGTGGAGGATAGTCGTGATTGTTGTAGACATTGCATGTTGATTAGGGAAAACTGAAATTAATCACATTGAATGAGTCATTGAAATTGACAGTTGAATTAATACAGCGAATTTGTGTGTTGATTGAATATTGTGTATGACAAGTGTTTAATACATTGTATATGCATATTGTTTGGGAGGAGATAGGGGATTTACTCCATGGTTTGAGGGAAGATAGGGGATGGACTCTCAAACCTGTTTAGGAGGAGAAAGGGGATGTACTCCATTAGTACAGCAAATCTGTGTACTTATTGTTGTATGGAAGTGTATTAGTACAGCATATATGTGTACTTATCAATTGATGGAAGTGTTTTATTATGAGTCTTAGTCTCATTTAATTGTTAATATCAGAAGAAATATTAATTTGAGATGTAGTCTTAGTTTGTTGCTTGGCCAAGTTCTGAGCCATGTCTGTATAGACGGAAAATTGGATAATTAAAGGAAAGTAAAACGTATCATGGACATAGTGGTCATGAAACTGTATTGTGATAAAAGTGATTTATAAGTGTAACCATCTATTGAATGCTATTGCTTTAGTCAATTCTTATATTTGGTTTAGTATATTTCTGCTGGGCTGTGGCTCACCCTATACGGGAACATCATTTTCAGGTCCAGGTGATATGCTACCTCCAAGGACTTAGCTTGGGAGGATTTGGAGTTGAAGACTCTTTCTTTTTAGTTAGCTAGTTTGTTATTTTGATGTTACATGTAATTACAAGCCAAGGGCTTAACCTGTAGTTGAGTTAGTACTCATTTCTTTTATGTCCAAGTATTGGCTTGGAAAGATGTAAGCCCGTAGGGCATTTACTTTTGTTATTACATGTAATGTTTTCTTTTAAGGATACTCTGATGAATGGAATAATATTTTATTTTCTTATGTCAATATTGTATGTATTTTGGGTTAAATTTGAGGGCATGACATATATGTTCTTTGCCACCTTTCTTCCCTAGAAGAAAAGAATCAAACATTGTGCTAGATACATCGAACCAAGAAAAGAATGTTTTCCCTCTTCTTAAACATAGGTAGAATGTATATTGATATCTCCATCTCCATCTCCATTGTGAAGCCTGTAGCAGTAGTTGTCTTTCGCTTAATTGTTTACAGAAAGAGAGGTACGCTTGAAATTCTTACTTCCCCTATGTTAATAATTTATGCATCATATACAATCTCTACATGTTATCATTTTAGTTGGTTCAGGCTTTTGTGTATGTTTATGTTGATGTCTCCATCTCCATTGTGAAGCCTGCAGCAACAGTTGTCTTTCTCCTTAATTGTTTACAGAAAAAGAGGTACACTAAAAATTCTAACTTCCTCTATGTCAATAATTTATGCATCATATACAATCTCTGTACTTTAGCCTTTTTTTTTCCTACTTGGTTTAGGGTTTTGAGTGAGTTTACATGCACAAATATTTTTAAGAGGTAAAAAAAATTGATTATGCCAAATGTTAGTCTATATCCAATTTACTCGTCTCAGACCCCCATCAAATGGGGGATTAAGCTTCATGTATTTTTTTGACTACTACATTTTGTGTTGGGACACATGAATTTTGAACAAATAAATGATATCAACTTTAGTAGCTCCTAGCTGGGTACATGATTTTCTTGGCAACAAAAGTGAGGGAACAGCAGTGTTGTGGATCGGGGACATACCAGGGAACACACACAAGCAACAACATAAGAGATTTAACGTGGTTCGGCAAGTCGCCTATGTCCACGGGCAGCAGATTCACTATATTGAGAAAATTGAAGAATTACAACACTCTCGGAATAATTCTCTCTCTCTGTTTTTCTCTCTTGAACTCACACCTCACTGTGTATTTCCCTCTGTTCTCACCCTCTCCATTTATACACATTACAGAAGAGAGGTGGAGAGGCTGGCCTTGCACATGGCCAGCTCACTTCTTCTCCTTTCGGTGGCCATCCATGTTCGTTGGCAATGTGTTGGCTTCACATGGAGAGTCACCTTTGTAGGTTGGCAAGTTTCACATGGAGAATCACCTTTGTAGGTTGGCAAGGTGTGTTGGCAAGAATCTTTAGCCAATCTTCAACAAATCTCCACCTTGGCGAGGATTCTCTTATCCAACATAGTGATCGATCAACACTGCCTTGCACCCGAATGTGCTCAGTTCCGAGAGATGTTAACCAAGTTCAAACAATGTTGGAACTTGATCCCAGAAACCACTTTTGTGAGCATATCGGCCGGATTATCTGCAGTACTAATCTTTTGAAGAAGAATATCCCCTTCATTCACAATTTCTCGGATGAAATGGAAACGGACATCAATGTGCTTAGTGCGGGAATGATGAACCTGGTTCTTTGCCAAACAAATGGCACTCTGACTGTCACAGTACACCTCAATGTGCTTCTGAACAATACCCAAGTCCTCAATCAACCCGTGTAGCCAAATAGCTTCCTTAAAGGCTTATGTTACTGCCATGTACTCTGCCTCTGTAGTAGACAAAGCCACCGTTGACTGAAGCGTTGACCTCCAACTCACCGGCCCTTTAGCAAGCGTAAATAAATACCCTGTAGTTGATCGGCGTTTGTCCAAGTCACCAGCATAATCTGAGTCCACATATCCAACCAAATTCTGCCCGAGTCGGTTATCTCTCTCGAACTTCAATCCCAGATTAACCGTGCCATGTATGTACCTTAGGATCCATTTCACTGCCTGCCAGTGATCTTTTCCTGGATCATGCACATACCTGTTTACCATACTCACAGCATGTGAGATGTCAGGCCTTGTACAAACCATAACATACATTAATGCACCAACTGCATTTGCATATGGAACTTGTGCCATATGCTTCCGTTCTTCTTCTGTGCGTGGAGACATCGAAGCACTAAGTTTGAAATGAGGGGCCAATGGTGTACTTACAGCTTTGGTTTTCCCATTTATGCCAAATCTGTCTAACACCTTTTTCAGATACTGGGTTTGTGTCAGACAAACCGTGCCCTTCTTTCTGTCTCTCTTGATCTCCATGCCAAGAATTTTCTTTGGTTCTCCCAAATCCTTCATTTCAAACTCTCTTGCTAACTGTGCCTTGAGTTTGTCAATCTCCACCTTGCTCTTAGATGCAATCAGCATATTATCTACATATAAGAGCAAATAGATGAAGGAACCGCCGGGAAGCTTAGGAAAATATACACAATGATCAAATTGACTTCTTGTGTATTCTTTCTCTATCAGGAACCGATCAAATCGCTTGTACCACTGTCTCGGGGATTGCTTTAATCCGTACAACGATTTGTTCAGCTTACAGGCCCAATTCTCTTCGCCAGCAACTTTGAAACCATCTGGCTGGGACATATATATCTCCTCTTCAAGATCTCCATGTAAAAAGGCAGTTTCGACATCGAGTTGGGTGAGCTCGAGATCAAACTGTGCAACCAAAGCTAACAAGATACGAATAGACGTGTGCTTCACAACAGGTGAGAATACCTCATTGTAGTCTATTCCTTCCTTCTGAGCATAGCCTTTAGCTACCAATCTAGCTTTGAATCTGATGTTGTCTCTGCCTGGGATGCCTTCTTTCTTGGTGTAAACCCACTTACACCCAATTGCTTTCTTGTCTTTTGGAAGTTGCACCAACTCCCAAGTCTGGTTCTTGTGAAGTGACCCGATCTCTTCATCCATAGCCTCCTTCCATTTGACACTTTCTGCATTCTGCACGGCTTCTTTGAAAGTGCAAGGAACATTGTCTTCAATGATTGGAAGTGCATAGGATACCATATCGATCATCCAACTGGGTTGCCTAGTAACCCTTTTTCCTTTCCTGATTGCAATGGGTTCTGATTGTTGCGAAGCCTCTGGATCTTCATTTTCATCTGAACTCTCTTCAGAGCTATCCTCTGAGACTTCTTCAGGATGGTTGATTGGCTGACTAGTCTTTGCTGGAGTCTCAAACTCCACCTGCACTGACTTCTTCAATGCTTCCTCATTCTGTTGAGGATCTGGTTACTTCAGCATTACAGACTCATCAAAGGTAACGTCTCTTCTGATGAGAACTTTCTTTGATTCAGGGCACCAAAGTCTGTATCCCTTGACACCGTCACTGAAGCCCAAGAAGATGGCTTTCTTGGCTCTTGGATCCAACTTAGATTCTGTAACATGAAAATAAGCTGGACATCCGAAGATACGTAACTGATCATAATCAGTAGCTGGCACTCCTGACCATACCTCCATGGGAGTCTTGCCATCTAGTGCTGCAGTAGGTAGTCTGTTGACAAGATGACGAGCATAGTTCGATGCCTCGCCCCAAAATGCCTTGCTCAATCCAGACTGTGACAGCATACACCGGACTTTCTCCACCAAAGTGCGGTTCATGCGTTCTGCAACTCCATTCTGCTGCTGTGTTCCAGGAACTGTGAAATGTCTCACTATCCCTGTATTCTGGCAAACCTCAAAGAAGGGATCTGATGTGTATTCTCCACCATTGTCAGATCTGAGCTTCTTGATCCGTCTGCCTGTCTGGGTCTCAATCATCTTCTTCCACATAAGAAAGATGTCTAAGACTTTATCTTTGTGCTTCATTGTGTAAATCCAAACTCTTCTGGAGAAATCATCAATGAACGACACAAAGTAGTGTTAACCTCCCAACGAATCCCTTTGGTACGATGAATAGCAGTACCAAACTTGATTCTTGTTTGCTTGCCCAGTACACAATGCTCGCAGAACTCAAGCTTCCCTGTCTTGGCGCCTTTCAACAGGCCTTACTTTACCAACCGTTGTAAAGCCTTCTCACCGACATGCCCTAGGCACATGTACCAAAGTCTGGAAGTGTCTGATGCATCATATTCTGAGCTGGTGGAGACAGCCACTCTCCCAGTGACTGTAGAGCCGTCTAGGAAATATAAATTTCCCTGTCGAGTACCCTTCATTGCAACAAATGCTCCTTGAACAACTTTGAGGACTCCACCTTCCATGGTTACTCTGTAACCTTTGGAGTCTAAAACTTCCATTGAGATGAGATTCTTTGTTATATCTAGTACATACCGAACATCTTCAAGAATTCTTATCGTTCCATCAGGTACCTTCAGTCGAATTGTTTCAATCCCTTTTGTCTGGCAAGCCTGGTCGTTGCCCATCAGCACAACTCCTCCATCAAACTCTCGTAAGCTCGAGAACCACTACTTGTTAGGACACATATGGTAGGAACATCCAGAATCTATAATCCATTCATCAAACTGGCCATATGATGAAACTGTGAAGGCTGCTCCTTCACCATTATCTCCATCTCATGCAATATTCACCTTTTCTTCTGTTTTGTCTTTATTGGGACAATCTTTTGCCCAATGCCCCTTCTGGCGACAAGCAGCACACTCGTCTTTTGCAAGACGTCTTCTGTCTGAAGATTTCCCTCTGGATTTTGAGCGAGACTTTCCTCGCCCTACATATCTTCTGTTATTTGTTCTGTCTCTGACTGTCAATGCCTCGGATGCTGAGTCCCTGTTTGCAAACTTATCTTTCCTTCTGAACTCATTGTTCACCAAGGCGTTTGCAACATCAACATACTTGATCTTCTCTTTACCGTACAGTAAAGTAGTAGTGAGATGATCATACGAGTCAGGCAAGGAATTCAACAATAACAGTGCTTTATCTTCATCACCAATGTGATCATCCAAATTCTTCAAATCCGTAAGAATTTTGTTGAAGTTATTTAGGTGTTCGTTCATCGAAATACCTTTCTTGTAGTCGAAACGAAACAACCTCTTCTTCAAGTAGAGCCGGTTTTCAATGCTCTTTGTCATGAACTTATCTTCCAGCGCCTTCCAAAGCTTCTTCGCAATATCATATTCTGTGAAGGCGTACTTCTCCTCTTTTGTAAGGCAAAGTCGGATGGAACTGCAAGCCAGGAGATTTACCTTCTCCCATTCTATCCCATCCAGGTCATCTGGTTTGTCTCCTAGAGTGAAGTGCAGGTTCATCTGGACAAGCATATCCTTAACTTCACATCTCCACATGCCGAAGTTGCTACTTCCATCAAACTTCTCTACCTTGAACTTAGCATGGGACACCGGGGTCCAATGCCTAGAGTTGCTTGTACTCGCTGAATTACTTACGGACTCGGTTGATCTGGCCTTTGTAGATTTTGCCATTTTTTAGAAACTTCAATTCAAAAACAACTGACCGTACAGATGTGTCCGAAATACTCCAAATAGTTGGAAAGCACTATTAGATCGTCAAAAACGGACTCCGAATAACTTAGATCTGGCCAAAACAATTTGGACAGTTCAGATCTGTGGGTGTACCTTATCCGCGTCACACCGGATACCTCCTTCCGCCGGGTTGACTGGTCAACAGTCGTGCTGATGTGTCTGCCACGTGTCTGTCTGACACGTGGTGCTGAAGTGGCGATGAGCTGGCGACGACGTGGCGATGAGTTGGCGATGACGTGGATGGACACGTGGCAATGACGTGTGCTCGCTGACGTGGCTACCTGGCTGACGTGTTGATGACGTGTCACGACACGTGGCTGTGACTTGGCATCCACTCGGACGACGCGTGGCGGCTGATGTGGCACTCTTGCAAAAGTTATTTGCAAGTTGTAGCTCCCAAGTTTCGAACCCCAGCAGAGTGGCCAAAGAAGCGCTCCTTGACCACTTGAACAAGCGTAACCTTGTTGTTGAATTTCCAAAAATAAATATTTGAAGTATATATTTTTGGCTGCACAGAGTCTTCTTCTTCCTCTGCTGCGCGTGGGTCTGCTGGTTAACAGTTGACTTCACGCGTCGAACTTTGACCGGCGCGTGTAGACCACCCCGACCTCTGTTTTGTTTGTTCTTTGCTGTTCTGGACTCCTCTTCTCAAGGGCTTCCTCCTGGTATGCTCAAAAGTGGATTTCGAGCACTTCGAAAATCTGGGCACTTTCGGAAAAAATTTGATTTTTTACCACCCGAGCTCTGATACCAATTGTTGTGGATCGGGGGGCACACCAGGGAACACACACAAGCAACAACACAAGAGATTTAACGTGGTTCGGCAAGTCGCCTACGTCCACGGGCAGCGGATTCACTATATTGAGAAAATGGAAGAATTACAACACTCTCGGAATAATTCTCTCTCTCTGTTTTTCTCTCTTGAACTCACACCTCACTGTGTATTTCCCTCTGTTCTCACCCTCTCCACTTATACACATTACAGAAGAGAGGTGGAGAGGCTGGCCTTGCACATGGCCAGCTCACTTCTTCTCCTTTCGGTGGCCGTCCATGTTCGTTGGCAATGTGTTGGCTTCACATGGAGAGTCACCTTTGTAGGTTGGCAAGTTTCACATGGAGAATCACCTTTGTAGGTTGGCAAGGTGTGTTGGCAAGAATCTTTAGCCAGTCTTCAACAAGCAGAAGGAAAACGTATAGTCTTTTAAATGATTTAAGATAGCTGCTACAGTGTAAACCCTTGAAAAAGTGCATATTGTGTACACCCTCCCTACCACAACATGCATAATATTACCACAACGTTTCATAATAAACATCACAAGAAGTTGTAATTTTTTTCTCCAAAAAGATTCATAATATTTCTCACCACAAATGGTTTACAGTATATGATATGTACATATATGATTCATTTCACCACAAAAAATTGTAATTTTATTGCGTTGTCTCTCTTTTTAAGGATGCACACAATAGATTTCTTCAAGATTTAAAACATTTACGATTTTAATTGTTTATTTAGAAAATGTGCACATTTGATTTTGTTGTTGAAAACAATTTTCCATTCTCAAAAAAAAAAAAAAAAAAAAGGGAAAAAAAGTAAAAATAAAACTCATTTGATAAACTATTTTCAAAATCTATTTTTGAAAACACCCCCTTTTAGAAAAAGTTTAAAAATAAAAAAATTTTGAATTCTCAAAAATAGGATTTAGAAATAAAATGAGAGTGATGGCTTTTCAAACTTCTCGTTATTATTATTTTTATAATTATTTTGAAAACTTAAAAAAAAAAAAGATAAAACAAATACAAAGAGTGAAAACAAAACAAAACAAGACAATCTGCAAAAAAATTGCATTAAAAGGACATGGGGTTTGTCAGTTATAGAAAGCTACCACATCAAAATTTAACCACTAATAGGAGTCACTACATTATAATCCCATAAGCAATATCTTATCTTCGCCACTATTTTCTTTTTTTTTTTTGGCCAATAGATAGGAAAATTTTATTGATGAAATCATTGGTCATTACAACCTACAATCCAGAGAAACTTCCATAGTAACCCAACTAGGATTGATTCCCACCCAGGAATAGTGAGACCCCAAAGTTGGGCATACTTGGCTACTCTATGAGCCTTCCTGTTACAATCTCTAGAAACAAAACAAAAAGGACAATTTTGAATATTCGCAACAAGTCACAAAGTATTGTAAATGATGAGCCAAACTTGATTGTATTTCTTAGCACCAGTCCTGGGTCACCTTTTGGGTAAGTGTTTAATTACCAAAACAAGACACTACAAGAATTTTCACTTTTGGCGACTAAATTTTTAGCCGCCAAAAGTCAGTTTTAGTCTCCGAAAGGCTTTAGCGACTAAATTTTTTGGTCGCAGAACTAGTAGCCGAAGAGTAGTCGGGAAAGCTAACTGGCGACTAAACTTATTTTAGTCGCCAAATGTATTTATTTGCCGACTAAATATTTAGTCGCCAAAAGGTTGGAAAAAAAATTAAATAAACATTTTCGGTGACCAATTTTTTGTCGCCAAAAGCCTTAATAATAACGACCAAATATTTAGTAGCAGAAAATGTTTTTAGAAACCAAATATTAGTCGCTTAAAGTAAATACTAGTGTTTTGGCTTCTAAAATTTTAGTCGCCTAAAGTCAAATTTTTTTGGCTACTAAAATTTTAGTCGGCAAATAATTTTTGTTTTGGCTACTAAAAATTTAGTCGCCTAAACTCCCACATTTTTGGCTACTAAAATTTTAGTCGGTAAATAATTTTTGTTTTGGCCACTAAAAATTTAGTTGCCTAAACTCTCACATTTTTGGCTACTAAAATTTTAGTCAGCAAAAGTGTTTTTATTCTTCATCTTTTGTTTTTAGCTACGAAATATCTTAGTCGCCAAATGTTTGATTTTCTTTTGGCTACAAAACTTTTAGTCACGAAATGTTTGATTTTCTTTTGGCTATAAAACTTTTAGTCGCCAAATGTTTGATTTTCTTTTGGCTATAAAACGTTTAGTCACCAAATGTTTTATTTTATTTTGTTTTGCTACAAAACTTTTAGTCACCAAAAACATGATATTATGTTTTATTGCAAATATTATAATTTGTCCATAACCCGTCTGCATTCCATGCAATCTATAATACGTATATAAATAAAATTATACATATACTATCAATCATTCCACAATCTGCATCCATATACAAAAAATAAATAACTTTAACTGTCAAATTACATACAAACCAACTATTGTCCAAACTAAAATAATAATTCCATACAAAATATAGAATCATACAAAAATCAAAGCCCTCTATATACAAAAATTACATTTACTACCATGTGAAATGACCATTTGGCATGGTACAAATTACCATCATAATCTGTACCACGACAAAAGGTGATGTACGTACCAAGACAAAAAGTACATCTATGTACCACGACAAAAAATCATATATATGTACGGCAACAAAAGGTGATCTATGTACCATGCCAGTAATTATCTATTGGCTGTCAAAAGTTTTCTGTATTAGTAATAGGGAACTGCACGAAAGCCGGGGACGACAAAAGTATATTATTAGTTCTATACAAAAGTGAAATTTCTTCTCCATACATCAAAATATTACTCTGAAAGTCCGCGCAACAAAGTCATCTACAAAAAACAAAAAAAAAAACATTAGAATTGGACCAAAAAATGCCCAACTTCACGAATGAATTTGGCAACAAGTGACAAATAATATATCAAAGAAGCAACCTTCCATGATGAATCAATTATCAGTCTTTCTAAAGTCTTTTGTTATAAGGAACATTGTTAAATACAGAACAATCATTACTAAATCTGTCATTGCTAACATAAAGCTAATGTAATAATCTTCTATTTGTATGCAACATGTATCCAAATTCTGTGGCTAAACCAATATCAAAGATGTGGGGATATATTTTCAGAGTACCAACACGTGGCAAGGTGACGCCGACGTGTTGGCCGAGGTGCCACGTGTCGTGGTAGTTATGCCGAGGTAATCTCGGAGTTGCCGAGGTTATCTGCGAGAATACCGGAATCCAAGATAAGCGGATAAGGGACAAGAGTCCTGGGATGAAGAAAGACTTCAGGATGGATAAGGGTAATACTCTTAGGGACTTTATCCTTATCTCTTAAGAAATCCAAAGTAAGTACTAAATTGGAGTCCATAGAAGTCAGGCTTCTAGTGGGACCAGGATTAAGTAAACTATAAAAGAGAGGCACCCCCGTGGGTCTAAGGTAGGCAATTTTATGCTTTAGCTTATGAGTTTAGCTATTGATTATCTTTGAGAGATAATTGACTTGATAATCGGAGTGCCCCCGGGTAGACGAACCACCGCCGGAAACTTCTCTTTCTGTTGCAGGTTAGCTAAAAGCCATCTATTCTGCCAGTGCTCTCCAGCTGAATACTAAGTTGGCAGTGTGGTCAGAAAATCACTCACACAATTTGGCGCCGTCTGTGGGAAAGAAAGACGAATAGATGGCCAGTAACACACAGAAAGAAAAGATTGGAGACGGCACTCCCGCTGGGAGCGAAAGACCTATTGACCTCGATGTCGAAGGAAACAACTGCAACACAAAAACTCGTGACTAGAATCACGGGGCAAAAGACGTCGGCTAGGAAGGCGACACTTCAAAGAAGGCGGATCAGAGCAGATACTACAACGAAGACAACCTCCAGGTATGGAGGGACAGGTGCCTACGGAGGGATGAAGAGATAAAAGAGATGGCAGACAAGTTGGCAGACCTATAATCGGTCGTCAACTTCATGATGCAAAACAATGTCATACAGCTGCCATACCCACTACACGACACACCAATGCCAGCAACCAATGCCCAGAAGCAAGGGCAGAAAACAATTCCTGAAGCCCCTCAGCACACTAGGAGTGGGAGGCACTCTCACCGGCCTTCCAGGGAAGTCGGACGAGAGGAGCCAAGAAGAGAAGAGTCCCAAAAGACATATCACACAAAGGACACAGAACCCAAGAAACATCGGCATGTTCAAGGGCAGGCGTTATGCTTTGACACAACTCATGGGGAGAGATCAAAAAGGGCCCACCACGAGGCCGAGAGCAGTATGCCGAAGAAATTGAAGTCAGCAGATAGCCGAGCTCCTAGACGGAGCAAAGAAGACTTGAGAAACTACCGCAAGAGGAAGCAACAGAACGGAGAAGCCGAGGTAACCTCACCCGACAAGCCAAGGACACCATTCTCGGTAGAATTGGACAAGTTCCAGGCACCAAAGAGATTCAGTATGCCGAGGTTTCAAATATACGATGGTAAGTCAGACCCTAACTTCCACGTTGGATTATTCTTGAACTCAATGGCATTATACAGTGGAAACGAGCCGTTGCTCTGCAAAGTGTTCCCCTCGTCCTTTGGGGAGATTGCATCAGATTGGTTCCACAAACTGCCAAAGGGAAGCGTGAAGACTTGGGAAGGCCTGGCCGAGATGTTTGTGACCAGGTTCGTGACAAACAAGCTGCAGCCATTAAGGATGGACGCATTGATGGCCCTGAAGATCAGCAAGGATGAAGGCCTTAGGGCCTATGCAAAAAGATACTACGAGGTGTTCAATCGAATACCCGAATGCAACCAAGAAGTGGCGGTCGTGTCTTTCAAGGACGGCCTGAAAGATGATTGTCCATTACGAAAGTCCTTGGCAAAGACATTACCGAAAAGCATGGAGGAGCTCATGGCAACAATCGAGAAGTATGCCAGAGCCGAGGAAGATACATCGGGGAATAAAGAGATAAAACAAGAAAGGACCAACAGCTCGCTGAAGCGAGGCCGAGGTAACAACGGGTTCAACAAACAAGAAACGGAATTGAGGGCCAAACAGGCAGTAACGACTGTGTTCCGAATCCCGGTCCACAAAGTCCTGGATCAAATCCGAAACCAACCCTATTTCAAAGCACCGGCAAAGACCCCAGGAGAATACATGGGAAGGAACGTTGGTAGGCGTTGTGCTTACCACAATGAGGAAGGGCACCCAACCCAGCGCTGCAGAGCCCTAAGAGCACACTTAGAGGACTTAGTGAGACAAGGCCATCTGAGAGACCTTGTCGATGAAGCCAGGACAAGAAAGAAACAGGCAAGATTGCCTCAAGCACCAGCAGCCCCGCCTCCCCCAGCACAGCAACCACAGGCAGGAGGACCACGGGTGGTTAACGTGATCCACTCAAGGGTCAACGAGAACGAAGTCAGAGGAGAAACCCAGAGGGTAAGGCATTTACAGCATGTCTACCAAATCGGGAAAAAGAGACATCGGCTAGAGGAGTGCCAAGGACCAATGATAACTTTTACTGAAGCCGACCTAGAGATGGTCCAACATCCGCATAATGATGCCTTGGTAGTATCCCTCCAGGTTGGGGAATGCCAAGTGAAGCGCATCTTGATTGATCAAGGCAGCTCTTGCGACATCATGTACGTTAGATGTTACAAGGAGCTGGGCCTTCACCCAGATGACATGGAAGGATCCAATGGCCCGATGGTCGGCTTCAATGTAACGCCGACATGGCCACTAGGCGCAACAAGCTTGGAAGTACAAGCCGGCACAAAGAAAATCAAGACAGAATTCATTGTGATTGATACACCTTCACCTTACAACATCATCTTGGGAAGGTCATGGTTGCATGCAATGGGGGCAGTTACCTCAACGTTGCATCAACTATTGCGGTTCCTAACAGAGCATGGGATTGAATAAGTTAGAGAAAATCAACTGCAGGCAAAAATTGCTCCATGGCAGCAATAAAAACTACCTGCAACATTCAAGAACCAGGGAAGGCAGAGATTGAAGATGAGGACATGGAGGTCCTAGATGATGTCGGCAAGGAGCCAGCCGAGAAAAGTGAAGAAACGCTAAAGAAAATCCTCGTCCAGGAGGGCGATTAAGAACACTTCTTTCTTCTCGGCTCAGGCTTAGCCGAGGAAGAAGAAAGGGAACTGGAAGCTTTTTTAAGAACAAACATAGAGGTGTTTACCTGGACACCTTATGAAATGCCTGGCATTGACCTCGAGGTCACATGTCACAGACTGAACGTCGACAGGTCGGCCAAACCTGTAATACAACGAGCCAGAAGACTGACGTTGATGCACGTCGAAGCAGTGGAGGAAGAAGTAGATAGACTTCTAGAAGCCAGGGCCATCAAAGAAGTCAATTATTCGACATGGCTATCGAACACTGTGGTGGTAAAGAAGAAAAACGGTAAATGGAGGGTCTGCGTAGATTTTACGAGCCTGAACAAAGCCTGTCCCAAAGACAGCTTTCCTCTGCCCAAGATTGACCAGCTGGTGGATGCCACATCTGGACATGGAAGGATGAGCTTTTTGGATGCTTATAGGGGGTACCACCAGATAGCCATGTACCCCCCAGATGAGGAGAAGACAACATTCATCGCCCCAAAAGGCCTGTACTGTTACAGAGTAATGCCTTTTGGGTTGAAAAACGCAGGAGCGACTTACCAAAGGCTGGTAACCAAGATGTTCAAACACCTGATTGGCCAAATAGTAGAAGTCTACATCGATGACATAGTCGTGAAGACCAAGGAGCCTAGGGGTCATCTGGCTGACCTAAAAGAGGTCTTTGAAATCCTCAAAACATATCGGCTCTGACTCACGCATCAATGTGCGCGTTTGGAGTTGGATCTGGTAAGTTCTTGGGGTACCTGGTGACAAGAAGAGGCATTGAGTCCAGCCCAGATCAGATCAAGGCCATCCTAGATTTACAGAGCCCGACATCAGCAAAACAGGTACAGATGCTTACCAGAAGGGCCGCAGCCCTAAACAGGTTCATAAGCAGAAGCTCAGACAAATGTAAACCTTTCTTCAACCTGGTAAAGAAAGCCATGGATTTCCTTTAGACAGAGGAATGTGAGGCCACGTTGGCCGACCTAAAGAAGTACCTGACTACGACTCCAGTCCTCTCAACACCTGAACCTGGGGAAGAGCTGTTTTTGTACTTAGCAGTTTCAGAACACGCAGTAAGCGCGGTGTTAGTCCGAGAAGAAAAAGGGGAGCAAAAGGCTGTTTACTATGTAAACAAAACCTTGGCCAACACAGAAACAAGGTATCTACCCCTAGAGAAATTAGTGCTAGCCTTAGTGATGGCTTCAAAGAAGTTGAACCATTACTTTCAGGCGCACAAGATTGTAGTGCTAACAGAGCACCCTTTGAGACCCTTGTTACAGCAAGGAGACTTAACTGGAAGGATAGCAAGATGGGCAGTGGCCTTGGGCCAGTACGACCTGGAGTTCAGGCCGAGAATGGCAATTAAAGGCCAAGTTTTGGCCGACTTCGTGGCCGAGTTCACCCCGGAATCCAACGAACATCAGGCTCCGTTGAGCCCAGATGAACGTTGTCCCAGCAAGCAAGGAGAATCCCAGCCAAAGGTAAAAGAACAAAGGAAGGAAAAACTCAGACCCTACAGCATCTACATCGGCGACTCCTTCAGACTGTTTGTCAATGGAAGTTCAAACCGACAAGGAGCAGGGGCAGGCGTACTACTGATATCTCCAGATGGAGAAATAATAGAACAGTCCATCCGTTTGGGGTTCAAGGCCTCAAACAATGAAGCAGAATACGAAGCTTTAATTGCAGGGCTAAAGCTGGCAGTAGCAGTAGAAGCAGATGAGGTAATAATTTTTTGTGATTCACAGCTTATTGTTAACCAGTCAACAGGAGTATTCGCAGCCAGAGACGAATGGATGTCGGCATATGCAAAAGAGGTCATCAGATTGGCTGCCTTATTTCAGAACTGCTGACTACTCCAAGTAAGCCGAGATGATAACAACCACGCTGACACGTTGGCAAACCTGACAAGTTCAATGCAGACTGGAAAAACAAGGACAATTATGATTGACTATATGTCGGGCCCGAGCATAAAACCACAGAACACAGAGCAGGAAGTAATGTGTGTGGACATGGGGCCAAGCTGGATGGATGCAATTATTGCATTCCTGAAAGAAGGAAAGCTGCCAGAAGACCACAAGAAGGCACATAAGGTCAGATTGAAGTCCGCAAGATTCAGTCTCATAGCGGATGGACATCTCTACAGAAGGTTATTCACTGGACCCCTCTTAAGGTGCGTACACCCTTTGCAGGTTGAAGATTTTTTATATGAAATACATGAAGGAGTTTGTGGAAGCCACACTGGAGGCAGATCACTAGCTCACAGGGCCATTACCCAGGGGTATTGGTGGCCCTACATGCAAAAAGATGCAGAAGCATATGTGAAGAAGTGCGAACAATGCCAAAGGTTTGCACCTTTGATACACCAGCCAGCTGCTGACCTGAATCCAGTATCCAGCCCTTGGCTGTTTGCCCAATGGGGCATGGATCTTGTTGGACAACTTCCCCAGGCAACTGGGCAGAGAAAATACTTGTTGGTGGCAACAAATTACTTCACGAAGTGGATAGAGGCAGAACCTCTTGCCAAAATCCGAGATGTGGACGTCAAGAACTTCATATGGAGAAACATCATCACCAGATTTGGCATTCCAAGAGCCATAGTTGCCAACAACGGAACGCAGTTTGACAGCAAACTCATCAAGAACTTTTGTGCAAAATTCAAAATCAAGAATTACTTTTCAACACCAAGCTTTCCCCAAAGTAATGGGCAAGCAGAAGCATCCAACAAAGTAATTTTGGATGGAATAAAGAAGAGGCTGCAAGCAGCAAAAGGAAAGTGGGTAGACGAATTACCCAACGTGCTTTGGGCATATCGGAGTACGCCGAGAAGATCAGCAGGGGAATCCCCCTTTGCCATAGCTTATGGCACAGAAGCAGTCATTCCACTGGAAGTCGGCATCCCAGGGATCCGAACCCAGGGAGTTGAGAATGGGACTAATGACATACTCTTAGCTCGAGATCTGGATCTTTTGGAAGAACGAAGAGAGAAAGCTGCAATTCAGCTCGCAGCATACCAGCAACAGCTTGCTAGAGCTTACAACAAGAAGGTCAATCCAAGGGATTTTCAAGTCGGCGACCTAGTCCTGAGAAAAGTCGTCGGCAACAAGAAGGATCCCAGAGAGGGCAAGCTTGGCTCAAACTGGGAAGGACCCTACAGAATCACTTCGGTATTAGGCAATAGAGCTTATCGACTTGAAGATAATGAGGGCAAAGCATTGCCTAGACCATGGAACACTTGTAATCTGAAATTTTTCTATCATTAGATGTTCCTTGTTATTTTTTCAATGTCATCAATAAAATCATAGCAGAATTCCTCTACACTGATAAAAGATGCGCAATATTATTTCTAAATAATGAGAACCCAAGTGGAACTCAGGTTCACATTAGGGGCAAAGAAAAGATGAATATGCTTAACACCTGTTGAAATTTGTAGCAATTTACAAGTTGAAGTTAAGCCGAGATTATTCCTTATCTTCACTTGTTGAAATTTGTAGCAATTTACAAGTTGAAGTTAAGCTGATTCCTTATCTTCACTTGTTGAAATTTGTAGCAATTTACAAGTTGAAGTTAAGCCGAGATTATTCCTTATCTTCACTTGTTGAAATTTGCAGCAATTTACAAGTTGAAGTTAAGTCGAGATTATTCCTTATCGTCACTTGTTGAAATTTGTAGCAATTTACAAGTTGAGGTTAAGCCGAGATTATTCCTTATCTTTACTTGTTGAAATTTGCAGCAATTTACAAGTTGAAGTTAAGCCGAGATTATTCCTTATCTTCATTTGTTGAAATTTGTAGCAATTTACAAGTTGAAGTTAAGCCGAGATTATTCCTTATCTTCACTTGTTGAAATTTGTAGCAATTTACAAATCGAAGTTAAGCCGAGATTACTGTTTTTCTTCGTTTGTTGAAATTTGTAGCAATTTACAAGTCGAAGTAAAGCCGAGGTTATTGCTTAAACACTTGTAGAAATTTACAAGTTGGTTAAATCGAAGAAGATGCTTAACACTTGTTGAAATTTGTAGCAATTTACAAGATGACGTTAAGCCGACATATGATCATCTGTTGAAATTTGCAGCAATTTACAGGTTGAAGTAAAAAACTAAGTATATTGTTTAAACACTTGTTGAAATTTGCAGCAATTTACAGGTTGAAGTAGAGGCTCAGTATATGGTTTACACACTTGTTGAAATTTGTAGCAATTTACAAGTAGATCATTGTTTAGTACTTATTATAACTTGGGAAAAGTTTATAGGTTGAAATTAAAACAGTATGTGTTTTACACTTGTTGAAATTTATGAAAAGTTTGCAGGTCAGTATCTTGCCGAAGTAAAGCTTGTAGTTATTATACCGGAGGTATGTAACCCTGAGAAGATTGCACAAAGGAGGCAAAGTATGAAAGGCATGCAGAATATTCTAAGTATAGAATCATATAGAAGCAACCAAGAGAAAATAAAGATTGAAGCATTCAGAGAAAACAGTTGTAGTTTTTCATAGAAAAGGGTACAATCAAAGAGTAACTGTTCAGAAAATGGCACATCGGCTATATAAAAACCTCACAAAGTACAAAAGAAACGAAAGAAAAAACATAGATATTAAGATTCCTCAGCATCAACAGCAACTTGGGTCTGGACCTCAGACGATTGTTGTGTAGATACCTCGGCTGCCTTTTCTGCCACGATCTCGGCATCAATCTCGGCAAGAGTTTCGTCAATACTCTTGTCAACTTGAGGAACGTCGGATGAAGCCTGCTCAGGAGTAGTTTCCTTGGCAACCTCATCACCCACTTCATCTTGAGTTAAGTCCATGATTTGCTCAGTTGAAGAAAGGGACTTGGCCCCAACAACATCCTTGGATTTCCTTACTAAGGCCTCAACCTTGTCCTCATCTCCATCTTCATCCTCGGATTCAGAAGCATCCTCAGTTTGACTTGGAGGTGGAGGTGGTGGGAATGGAAGAGGGATATCATCGGCATTACGGAAGGGTGAATCAGCAAGAAGATCAAGTTTTTTTACCAGGGACATCCAACCAAGGGAGAAGCCCCTGTTGCATGCCTGCCTGACTTGTAATTTGTATTCCTCTGTAACGTCGGCCATTCCCTGCGCATAGTCCTTTTCATCAGTCGCTTTGATCTCAGCATCTTTAGTGGCCAGGGCCTCCTGAAGCTCTTTTTCAGCTTGAACCATTTTTTCCTCAGCTTCTTTTTTCTGCGCTTCAACAACTTTCTTAATAGCTTCAGCAACATCAGCCTTCTCCTCGGCTTCAGTCTGAGCTTTGAGAGCAGCCTCAGCCTGGTCCTCCAACTTCTTCATTTTTAATTGGAGGCTTTTATTCATCTTTTGAAGTGCAGAAAACTCTCTCTTCATGTCAGCCAACTTCTCCCTAGTCTCAAAAGATTGTATGGAGAAGGCATGGGCATGTTGAACAGCCTAAAAAAGCATAGAACAAAAGTTATTACAAAATTTACAAAGTATGAAAAGATGAAGAAAGACGGGTTACCAAGTGAAGAAACTTACTTGAACACAGCGTTGAAGCATCAGGGCATAATTTTCGTACTCGCTCATCTCAACGTTCTTCTCCAGATCACCTGGGAGAAGTAGAGCTGTACTAAGAGCGACGCCGACGTTGATGCCATCGGCACTATCACTAGCCAGGACGGGCTTATTCTCCAAAGTGATCTCGGGTGTCCAGGGGACTTTCGGTATTTTTGACCCTGAGGTCGTCGCAGACGATGACCTCGGCTTCTTTGATTTTGTGGATTCTGATGGCTAGGTTTCTGCACGCCTCTTCCCAGCAGAAGGTTGAGACTTGTCCCTTTCAGCCAGTTTTGAGATAGGTAAAGTATCCTCAGATTCAACTTGAGTTACTTTAGCCGTTGGCTGAGCTTTCTTGGTTTTTTTCGGCTTCGGTGGGGGCATGGTTTGCGATGGTTGATCGTCGACGTCGGTAGGGAGGTCGGCTAGGAGATCTGCAGCGACAGGTTTTGGGCGACCCATCTCAGCAGTTCGGACAAGTCTTCGCCGACGTTTTCTTTCTAGTATTGGGATCAAGTATGGAGCTGAAGTTGATGGCTGATCAGCTGGATCAGAGGTTGATCCTTGGTCTGTTCGTGATGTAGATGCAGTCAGTAGAGTCGTGTCAGATGGTGGAGAGAGACTTTTCTTCTTCTTTTTCGGGACGTCGGGCAACGTTGACTTGTATGTTGGAATGAAGTTAAGGAGCAAAGGCGCTTTCCTTTTCTGGACTGGCAAGTCCAAAAGCTTCTTCAAATCCTTACTAGGGACGTAGGATTGGCGAAAGGAACGGTGGCTTATCAGGAAAAATGAAGCCGGAATAAAGATTGCCGAAGTCAGGCGACGGTTGCAGACACAACAGAATGATGAAAGCTTCACTGGAATAGACGAATGAAGATTGCAGAGCTTGAAGCTTGAGCAATGGCGGATTCGAGAGAAAGAGCTTAGAGAGAGAGAAAACAAGTAAATCAAAGTGCAAAGTGAAGAGGCAAAGAGAGAGAAAACGAGTTTTGTCCAAAACTTGAAACGGCGGCAAAAGCAGTGTATTTAATATGCCTGGAATATTGCATGCGTTAGACGGCGCAGACAAATGGAAGACGGCTTACAAGCGCGTCACCGACACGGGCCACTGACGGTGAAACACGTAAGTAGAACGGTTGAAAAGTGATGCATGACAGCTCATATGCGTAAAAGAGTTCATTAGAATTCTTGTTCTTAGAAAAAGACATGTCGGCCTGAAATGAACGACCTCGGCTGAAGAGTTCTTATGCCGATGTACTGGAAAGAGGAACGGTATAGGTTCCATCACCTCAGAATGCCGAGGTAATAGAACCTAGGGGGCAGTTGTGGGGATATATTTTCAGAGTACCAACACGTGGCAAGGTGACGCCAACGTGTTGGCCGAGGTGCCACGTGTCGTGGTAGTTATGCCGAGGTAATCTCGGAGTTGCCGAGGTTATCTGCGAGAATATCGGAATCCGAGATAAGCGGATCAGGGACAAGAGTCCTGGGATGAAGAAAGACTTCAGGATGGATAAGGGTAATACTCTTAGGGACTTTATCCTTATCTCTTAAGAAATCCAAAGTAAGTACTAAATTGGAGTCCATAGAAGTTAGGCTTTTAGTGGGACTAGGATTAAGTAAACTATAAAAGAGAGGCACCCCCGTGGGTCTAAGGTACGCAATTTTATGCTTTAGCTTATGAGTTTAGCTATTGATTATCTTTGAGAGATAACTGACTTGATCGTCGGAGTGCCCCCGGGTGGACGAACCACCACCGGAAACTTCTCTTTCTGTTGCAGGTTAGCTAAAAGCCATCTATTCTGCCAGTGCTCTCCAGCTGAATACTAAGTTAGCAGTGTGGTCAGAAAATCACTCACACAAAAGCCCAATGTGAATAGAAAGTATTCTTTTTACCAACTTCCTCATTAATTGTTTGCAAAAGGCACTTGAATCATTAGCTTGGATGTAAAACTATCCCTACTTATTAATGTTTGACAGTGCCATTTCATTTAGGATATTAGAACATGTGAGAAAAATAATAACAAAAATAAAGTTCAATCACAAAAGGAAATATGTAGAAATGTATGTTGAGATACCTATAAATGGTTTATCAAAGAAAGAATACCAGATATCTCATGAAGCACATGGCCTCAGAAACACCATTCAAAGTTTGATACTTGTATGCAAGCTTAAATATAATATAACACACTTGTGTACGTTCAAGAAATTAATATAATATAACAAGGCGTATTCGGCTGTTTTGAATTTTCGCCTCAGAAACGCCATTTTTCGACTAAGTTTTGGACATATTCGGCTCTAACTCCCAACCTACGGGTCCGGATTACATTCCGTCAGTTGTCACAAGTCCTATTTGTCATGGGAAAGCTGCCCGTGAGAGTCGCACTGTGGTTCGGGGGCTATTTTGAATTTTCGCCCTTAAACGCCCTTTTTCGACTAAGTTTTGGGCATATTCGGCTCTATCTCCCAACCTACGGGTCCGAATAACATTCCGTCAGTTGTCACAAGTCATACTTGTCATGGAGAAGCTGCCCGTGAGAGTCACACGGAGGTTCAGAGGCTATTTTGAATTTTTGCCCCCAAAACGCTCTTTTTCGACTAAGTTTTGGGCGTATTCGGCTCTAACTCCCAACCTACTAGTGCGAATAACATTCCGTCAGTTGTCACAAGTCCTATTTGTCATGGGGAAGCTGCCCGTGAGAGTCACATGGTGGTTTGGGGCTGTTTTCAATTTTTGCCCCCGAAACGCCCTTTTTCGACTAAGTTTTGGGTGTATTGGCTCTAACTCCAAACCTATAGGTTCAAATAACATTCCGTTAGTTGTCACAAGTCATATTTTTCATGGGGAAGCTGCCCGTGAGAGTCACACGAAGATTCGGGGGCTGTTTTGAATTTTCGCCCCCCGGAAATGCCTTTTTTCGACTCAGTTTTGGGCATATTCGGCTCTAACTCCCAACCTACGGGTCTGGATTACAATCCGTCAGTTGTCATAAGTCCTATTTGTCATGGAGAAGCTGCCTGTGAGAGTCACATGGTGGTTCGGGGGCTGTTTTGAATTTTCACCCCCGAAACGCCCTTTTTCGACTAAGTTTTGGGCGTATTCAGCTTTAACCCCCAACCTACGGGTCCGAATAACATTTCGTCAGTTGTCACAAGTCATATTTTTCATGGGGAAGCTACCCATGAGTCACACGGAGGATTAGATTGCCAAGGTCTGACCAAATCTGAGCTTCTTTTCCCATTAAAAACTCTATACCGCCAACCTGCTTCAATAACTTTCCTCCCCTCCAACAACCCATGCCAAACCCAAGACAAATTACTCATTGCCTTTCCCTCCATAAAGGAGCCATTAGGGAAAATTTAGCTCTATAAACCCTCTGAAAGAGTGATCCACGGCTATTACCTAAATAATTAAATAGCTCTAAATTGTACCAAAAATAGTCCCATATTGTCCAAGTCAAAAAAAAGAAAAAAAGAACAAAGAAAACTCAGCTTCAATATTCATCACATGACAAAATAAATAATTAGTTAAAAATAAACTAGTAGACAAATAATTATCTATATATCATCAATTTTTTCCTCACCATGTTATATCAAGGATTCAAGGGATACATGGTAAACTATTATTCGACATCATTATTTATTTAATACTTATTTTTAAACAAGGAAACAATCGTGAGTATCTATGTAAGCGGTGATACAAAACAATCATAAATTTCAAAAATAAAGAAAACTGTGAATTTCCCAATTGGGTTTTTGAAATCAATGCCCCCCCTTTGAAAGCTTAGATATCTTTACTACCACCATCCCTCCTAAAGCTCTATAATTATGTTTACATTATCTAATTATTAAATTCTGATATGTTTAATTTCCAGCCAATGGAAAGCCAACTTTGTCAATGGGGTTTTTACCAGCTCAATTGCATTGTTCAGTTTGTGTTGGGGAATAAGTACATATATGTTTATGTTAGTACTGTATCACATAATATAAATAATAATTACGCAAGACAAGTGAAATTCTACCTTAATTAATTGTGGAAACAAAAACACATTTTAACTCAGCACAAGTTCAACATTATAGTATGGTCATACCAAATTGAAGGAAACTGCACAAGTTCAACATTAGACAATTCATGCTTGTGATAGTATAGTGTATCCACAATTGCAGTGGGAATGATCCACTTCCAACAGTGTTCCTCATTAGTCTGCAAACTAAATCACAATACATAGGATTTTTCAAACACCTCTTTGCTCTAAGGATAAGTATAATGATCCACTTCCAGCAGTGTTCCTCATTTTCCTGCCCAACTAAATCACAATATAGAGGTTTTTTCAAACATCTCTTCACTGTATAGGATAAGTATTATAAGCTACTACAATAGTATGAGAAGCGAGAAGACAAGATCTAAGTGCACTCCTTGTTTTATTTACCCTTAATGCAAGAAAGTAAGGCATCTTCTTCATTTTAAAAAGTGATCATTAGCATAACATAAACATTTTACTTGTAACTGAAGGCATTAAGGCCTTGCTAAAATAAATCTGCAACATTATTCCCATACAATAGTTTATTTGTGACGTGTAACATATATACCACTTGATACCGCACCATTTTGAATAAACTTGTCCATGACCTTCAGCAAGATAGAATATAAAAAATACTGTATGTCATTAGTCAAAAACTAAACCCGGAGATTTTAGTGTAACAGGTAGATCCAGACACAAGTTTTTTGTTATTAATAACAGTAATACTGTAGCAATTTTTAAGCATTGCTTATACATTGCTTTTCCTCAGACATGACAGATATTCTAATTTTCATTGGAAGAAAAGTTGTTGAATTATTGGCGTAGCCAGTTGGGCGTGAGTTCAGCTATGTGATTCATGGAAAGAAATACGTTAAAAATTTGACAATCCAAGTTGAAACTTTAGAGGCTCTGCGAAATGGAGTGCAGAGATCCATTGATTATGCAAAAAAAATAGAGAAGAAATTCGAGAAGATGTCAACCACTGGATTACAAAAGTTGATGGGTTCATAGTGAAGGCTAAGAAATTTCTGCAAGGAGGTTCCAATGTGAACAAGAAATGTTTCAGTGGGTGGTTTCCTGATTTGGTCACACGTCACCGGCTAGGTAAAGAAGCAAAAAATAAAATAGAGGAGGCTAAAGAGCTACAAAAAGATGGCAACTTCACTAGCATATCCAACCATGCAGCTCCCTTGGGGATAGAGTCCATACCCTCTGAAAGCTTCGAGACTTATGAGTCTAGAAATTTGGTAATGACGAATGTAATGAAGGCACTAAGTAATGACAAGATCGACTTCATTGGAATACATGGTATTGGGGGCGTTGGAAAGACAACTTTGGTAAAAGAAATTAGTAAACGAGCAAAATCTGATAAGCTTTTTGATGAAGTTGTGATGGATGTAGTGTCTCAAAACCCGGACATTAAAAAGATTCAAGATGAAATAGCTGGCATGTTGGGTTTCACCAACTTAATTAATCAACCAAGTGCAACTGAACGAACAAGCATGTTGTGTGCAAGACTCAGGGATGTGAAGAAGATCCTTGTTATATTGGACGATGTTTGGGCCAAACTTGATTTGGCAGCCGTGGGCATTCCATCTAATCGTGATCACAAGGGTTGCAAAATCATAATCACAACACAGCGTAAGCAAGTATGCAATTCCATGGGAATGGAAAGGCTGAGGACAAAGATTGTTCATCTCGGTCTTTTATCTGAAAAAGATTCATGGGACTTGTTCAAAAAGAATGTTAGCCATGTTGTTGACTCTAACGTGTTGACTGTCGTTGCTAATGAGGTTTGTAAAGAATGTGGAGGCCTACCAATAGCACTTGTTACGGTTGGAAGTGCAATGAAGGATAAAGATGACCCTACTTTATGGGATGAGGCAGCTCGAGAATTGAGAAAATCAGTGCCAACAAACATTGAAGGTGTCAATCAACATGTGTACAAAAGTCTTAAGTTGAGCTATGACTACTTGCAAGATGAGGAAGCCAAGGCTTGCTTCTTGCTTTGTTCTTTATTTCCCGAGGATCATAACATCTTAATAGATGACTTGGTGCGATATGGGATGGGGTCGAGGGTATTCAAAAATGTTGATACAGTGCATGAAGCCAGGGGCAGAGCAAAGTTAGTGATCAAAAATCTCGTAGCTTCCTATTTGTTATTAGCTAGTGATAAACAAGATTGCATCAAAATGCATGATGTTGTACGTGATGTTGCCATAGATATTGGATCCAAAAAGTATTTTGTATGAGCTGGTTGCAATTTGAAAGATTGGCCAAATATGGATAGTTTGGATCAATACACTGGCATATCGTTGATGAGAAATCAAATCAGTAACCTTCCTGAGGCCTTGGAATGTCCAAAGCTCCAAATATTACTATTACAATACAATGAAAATGAATGGTCATGTTCACATGAATTCTTTTCAAGGATGAATGCACTTA
Source organism: Camellia oleifera (assembly GCA_022316695.1). NCBI lineage: Eukaryota > Viridiplantae > Streptophyta > Magnoliopsida > Ericales > Theaceae > Camellia > Camellia oleifera. Next base: position 63,128,142 of record CM039308.1, read on the forward strand.
GTGTTTTAGATTTGAGCCTACAAACTTACGACGTTTTTGACAATCCAATTCAAAGTCCTAATGCTTTCAATAACCAAACGTGTCTTCGAACATTAGTTCTTGACGGAATTAAGTTTGGGGACACTAAATTTCTTGGACAGTTGACGCTTGAAGTCCTTAGCCTCAGGCATGCCTTCTTTTCTGAGGCACCAAATGCTAAGGGAGTTAACTAATCTAAGGTTGTTGGACATGATTGAAAGCTGCCATGAATTTCTGATTCCGGCCACAATGGTATTGCCTTTATTCCATTTGGAGGAGTTGTACTTGGTTGGCATCACATCTTCGAGTATCGGATACCCTACAGTGGAACTAGTTGCTGCACTAAGATCTTTGCATCGCCTAAAAATGCTAACCATTTCCATACCTGACATTGCGTATATGCCCAAGGACTTTGTTTTTCCTGAGCTGGAAAGTTTTATTATTGTTATTGGAAAATCGAATGTTGATGTTATGTTTGAAGATTGTTCCCCAAATTATTTGGGACTTGCAAATTTGGTTGGAACCATGGTTAATTGGAGTAAATGGCTAAAGATGGTGTTGAATGGAGCTACACATCTGAGGATTGAAGATTGTTCTGAATTGGAATACTTGATCAACACAGAGGAATGGGAGATTTCATCACAGGTACAACCACGTGATCTGCAATTGCTCTTCAACCTGGAAGAATTGGAAGTCGAGAATTTGGATAGTTTCAAAGGGATATGTGCAGCAAGTGCACTTACTACTTCCAGCTGGGTGTGCTTCCTAAAGCTCCGAAGGTTGACAGTTGACTGTTGTCCTTCACTATCAACTGTTCTTCTTCCATTCAATTTGCTTCAAAGGCTACAACATTTAGAGAAGCTTTGGGTAAGATATTGCGAGAAATTGGTGCAAGTATTTGATTTTGGTTCTGAAGGAGAAGGCATGAAGCTGCTTTCTAGTCGTCAACATGTGCAACTCTGCAACCTAAGAGATATGACTGTCGTTGGATGTGGCAAACTGAAATATGTCTTCTAACCTTCCATAACTCAAGCTCTTCATCAACTTGAAGAGCTTTTTGTATTTGCCTGTGAAGAAATGGAGGAAATTGTTGCTGCGAAGCAAAACGAAGGGCGTGAAGAAGAAGAAGAAGAAGAAGAAGAAGAAGAAGAAGAGAGAGTGGACTACAAGATGGTGTTCAAAAGTCTCAAAGAAATCTGGCTTATAGGTCTTCCAAACCTAAGTGGTTTCTGCACAGGAGGAGACGACTCTCCTTTTGAATGGCCATCCTTGGAACGACTTGTACTGACAGAGTGCCCCAAAATGAAGACTTTCGCTGCCACTACTTCCGGCAGCACACCAAAACTGAAGGAAGTTGTATTTGATAACTTGGCGAAAATACCGCTACAGGGGATGGACTTGAATCAGTTTGTGCAAACCCATATATATCATTTCAAAGCCACCTAAGGTACTTCTCCATTTTACCATATTTAACATACATATATATATGTATGTATGTGTCACGCCCTCAAAAATAATAACATTAAACCCACAATATTGACATGCATTGATATATAAAAGATCAACATGCTTCTATTCATCAGAGTCATTACATAAAGCGTTACATCTTAACAACATTAAATGCCATATAGGCTTTCATCTTTCCAAGACATTGCTTGGTTACACAAATAGAGTCTCGCTCATTACACATTAAGCCCTTGGCTTGAATCTACATGTAATACATCAAAACAAGGAAAGACAACAAAAGTCTGTCCGCCTCTAGCCTCCCAAGCTATGTCCTTGGAAGTGGCATGCTACTTGTACCTGAAAATGATGTTCCCATATAGGGTGAGCCACAGCCCAGTAGAAATATACTAAACCAGTTATGAACAATGACTAAAAGATTAACAGTTGATAGATGGTCAACACTTTTACATTCTTTCATAACACATTATAGTTTCATGACATTCAAGTCCTTTTTCCATTTCATTTTCCATTCCCCCATTCAATTATCTCATTATCAATTGAATCATTAAACTATTCATCAAATCCATTTTAATTACATGACAAATGTATCCATGTTTCATAACAATTTCCATTTCTTAATTCATAATCCTGGCTCTAAACCTGGCCATACCCTTTACATCATTTCAAAAACATATTACAGTTTCATGACATTCAAGTCCTTATTCCAGTTTATTTTCCATTCACTTTCACCTTTGAGTTTGAAACAAGACTCAACACTTAGTCAAATAATTTAATGAGATTGTAACTCATCTTTTAAACACTTCCATAATTCATAATGGATACACATTCTGATGCTGTATTAAAAACACATAAACCACTTCCTTACTTTACCGAAGATACACATTTTAATGCTATATCAACATAACATAGAAACACTTCTATACTTCACAGTTGATAATGATATACATTTTAGTGCTATATCAAATCAATTTAAACACTTCCATAATCCACACTTGATACACATTTTAGTGCTGTATCAACGGAGTCCATCCCGTATCTCCTCCCAAACAATATCCGGTTTAGAGGTCCATCCCCTATCTTCCCCTAAACCGTGGAGTACATCCCCTATCTCCTCCCACACAACACATGTATATAAACATAGATCATATACAATCAATCAATACATAAAATTAATGTATTATTCCAACCGCTACATTCAATAGCATACTTAATTGATTAGTTTTATTTTGCCTAATCATCATGCATTGTCTACAACAATCAAGACCATCCTCCACCGATAGCCCAAAGCAGTTATTTCTAAACAGGAAATAAATGCACGAAATGAATATTATAACAACATTTCAACTAGGTGAGCGATAAATGATCTAACTACACCCTTTAATCCCATACATTCTCAATCTCAACTTTCTCATTTCAATTCCTCATTTCTCACAATTAATTATACAAATTAATTAATCAATGTAATTAGGACATTTTCCATAATTAACATTTCAACCCTAAGGTTCTATTTTCAGCGGCATTCAGCAAAGCCTGGATATATTAGTGGTAGTAATGCTGATAAAAACTCTACATTTCACGAGCATCACTTTTTGTCCTTCCCGCTAATGTTGTTTCATTTTCCCTTTCTTTTCAGAGAGAGAGAGAGAAATCCACTCTCTGCCAACTCTCACACACCCACCACACACTACACGTCTCTCTCTCTCTCACTGCCATCTCACTCTCTCCCTCGGCAAACCCACTAGACACATGCAACACACGGCAGACCCATGCACGGAGGGAGACTAAACCCAGTTCTCTCTCTAAGACACGACACCATGCACACACAGCATACACATTTACACACACCATGATCCACACCACTACTGCGATCACACACACACGCACACACGGCAGGCCACACACACGCACAAAGCCACACAACACTGAGCTCTATGCACACTCATAAACTTTTTTAGCAAGAGTAGTTTTACCAATCCCACCAATCCCGGTTATGGCAATGAGGTGCAGCGTATCTACGTCCTCCTTAAGCAACAATTCCTTAAGCATGGTAGCCTCTGTATTTCTTCCCACCATATGGGTTAATGAAAGATTTGCTGTGAAGGTCTTTGAATTTTGTATCTGCCTCTCATCTATTGCTTCTACAGAGCTGCTAAACAATGATAGATGCTGTTTTTAACTTGCACTCCCTCCAGCTTCTCACAAACCCGCTTACGTAACAATGTAAGACTAAAAACTGAACTATTGTTGTTGCGCGCTTGTGTTGCCATATCTGTATCAATCCAGATTCTTGCTCTAGTACTCTACTTTTGAAGTAATCCATATCTGAGGTAACTTCATCATGAGCCAGCTACCTGAGCATCTAATGACCCATCTCTCTCTCTCTTTATCATAATATTCCTTACACTTTAAAAACCCCACTCCAGCACACCTCATACCAGCACATTCACCCTTTTTCTTTAATTATTTATTTATTTTTCTCTTCTTTTTCTGCTGTGTGTAATCCCTCCACACAGATGCTCTCTATGTTCATTATGCATACCACCGAGTATATTAATATAACTTACTCATTCTCCACCTTGCTTTTGAATAAAAGACCAAGGAAAGAGAGTAAAATGATTCTATATTAGACCCACCTTTGAAACATCATAATGTACACAGTCATTTCCTTTTGATTATTTTATTCTATTTATTCATTTATAAAACACTTTCGGTGGGTAAGCTCCTTTCAAAAAAAAATAAATAATAAAAAAAATCCACCTCATTTTTATTTTAACTTATTCTATTTTATATGGGTCTCTACAACCTACCCTCCTTAAAGAAATTTCGTCCTCGAAATTAAACTCAAGTAATATAATACATTCTACGGTCACCCACAAACTCACTCGAGCACTTACCAATGCACCAACAAACATTCTTCGACTGCTACATGAGTCTCAACAAATCATACCGGCAACGAACCCAACCATCACTTCTGCATAACAGTTGGTTATCAAAACTCTTACTAGTATAAACCATCAATAACCTAAAGTAACCAAAATAGGATCTAATCTCTTAAGCATGACACAAATTTTGTCAAAACGACTCCTCAGAATATCAAGACACCATAGCTTATTGGTGATAACCCAACTTCAACGAACTAACTCCATCGCCTAATGCACGATGCACCCCAAGGCCGAAATAACTACTACTACTCCGAGACCTTAACAAAATGAAATAATAACTCTTCAAAAACGTTAACCACTAACTCAAATAGTGACTGTCAACCGTCACATAACAGACAATACCTTACCAACACTATTCTACATCCCGCTAATATTATGATAACCCACTAGGTCGAATACAAATTTTTGCATATGCCGTTACCACGACGGAATATTCCATTAGCTGACGTCATCGCGCGTAAGCAAAACACGTAAAATGGAAATAAGACACGAATGCAGGGATACGGGGTTTCGAACTCCTGACTTCAAGCTCAGACCACAGCCCAAACCACTAAGCCAAACCACTGAGCCAAGCTACTCTTGTAATCAGATATTCAAACAAATATATATATGTATGATACACATATACATCAAAACAAAACAAAGTAGAAGAAACGCTCGTTGCGGGGTTCGAACCCTTAACCCCAGGCTCAACCTCTCCATCCTTAGACGCCGAACCAGACCACTCCACCAAGTCATCCTTGTGACACGGTTAGTCAAATAAATGTATATAATACATAAATATACAATACATATATATATATATATATGTATACAACTTTCCCGCTTTTCTCTCTTCCTTCGAAATCTGCGTCTGCCACGTTGTTTGCTTTTACGTCGGTTGGCCGACAAAAGTAGACTGCATCGATTACCGCTCGCCTCGACTCTCTCTCCATCTTGTCTTCTTCTCTTCAGTATTATTCTGAATCAGCATCTTTAATCTTCTACTTATTCGTTCATTTCTCTTTCTTCCTCATCACTCTCTTCCATCTCCCTCTTCATCACTCTCTTTTGTTTCCTCATCCTCATCGAGAGAAAAGAGAGACTGAACGGAGGAGAAAAGTTGTCTCAAAACTCAGTCTGTTCTCTGTTATTTTTCCGACTTTCCTTTCTTGCTCTTTACATCTCTCACCACACATGGCCTCATCCCGTCCCCTCACTCTCTTTCCGGACCTCCATGATCCGAGCTCCTCTGGACCAAGTGTCCCTGCTCCTATCCCTCATAACCTTCCTGGATCGAGTGCCCCCGTTCCCATTCTTCCTAACCTTCCTGGACCGAGTGCCCCTGTTCCCATTCTTCCTAACCTTCCTGGACCGAGTGCCCCTGTTCCCATTCCCCCTAGCTTTCCTATGATATCAGTTGAGCAAATCATGGCTGCTCAATCTGACATTGAGGCCAACCACTTCACACTAAGTTCTTGCATGGAAACCGTGACTGCGGTTACCAAATTATCTCACCGGTTACAGAATAGAACCATTGAAGTACAAAAGCTAAACTCCCAACTTTCTCTGCTCCAGAGCAGGTACAGAGATGCGCGAGCAGAAATTTGCGCCCTAAAGGCAGAGAACAAAGAGTTGAAGCGAAAGACCACCGTCATGACCCGACTCGGAGCACCTCCGTACTTCACCTTTGACAACCAGCAAGAAGTCATATCCCTCGTCGGTCCTGCACATACTGAGGCAGAGCCTTCAAAAGTCAACCAGCAGGGAGTCAAATCCCCCGGCGGTCCTGCACGTACTGAGGCAGAGCCTTCAAAAGTCTCTCGAAGCGACAAAAAAAGGAAGGGCTCGGCGGGAGAGTCGAGTAAGTGAAGTCGACATGTGGCTGTTATCCAAAACAAGATTTTTTTTTTTTTTTTTTTTTTTTTTTTCGTTGATGCTGTTGTTGTTGCTTCTGTAATCGGGGATGTCATCCCTTTACTTCAATGAAATCAGCTTTTTTTTTTTTTTTTTTTTTTTTTTTTTTAAAACTATGGCATAACTAGCATAATACTTTGAGCTCAAAAACAATTTCGTTCGACTAAATTTGAGAATGAATAAATCTTGAATTCTAAAGAGATCCACCACTCTTATTCCACAGATACTAAACAATCTCCATTTCCATCACATGACTCACACCATCACAACACACACCAATGTTAACCCAAAACCCGATACCAACGAGCTAACTAATCAACTCAATAACCTCCACACTCAGTAGTCCACACACTGATGTGCCACTCAAACCACTAACCCTAGATACGGAGTTCCCTACACAAACCCCAAATTTTGGAATCGCACCGGATCTCCTCAAATTAAACCGCATCAATACTGCGTCTAAGGAAATCACCATTTCCCTCCCCATGGCTACATAGCAAGCCTGCTCATCTCCTCAACCGAAGACCGACATGGTCAACCTCAATCATAACAACCCAATCACGAAGGACAATTTTGACCAACGCTACTCTCATTACTCTAGAACACAAACTACACTTCCTCTAAAGAATGCTGCCTGCATCCACTCACAAACCATACCCCACAATTGATAACCAATCACAATACGAACACTACTCCTATACAACCGATGGGGTCACCACGGACTCACTAACTAGCAAAGCCCAAAACACGAACCAACATACAAGTACCATTTCCGCTAAATACTCAAATTACCACCATACTAATTACCCTAGAGCACTTACTTTAGAATTATAATATCCTCACAAAGAAATCTTAAAATTTCCTCTAAGAGCATTGGTTGCTAACACAACTCCACCACATCCATCATATCATGTCCTTTAACACTCATTTATTGCACTTGAGAACATCAACAACTACCTTTGAGGCTATGGACTCCACCAATCTCACAAGTAGTCCTACACGTGTATCTACATCACATAAGGCAAACCATATAAGCACATAGTCACATAATCACATACAGATTTTCTTTCTAGATAATGATTGTCCCATGATGCTGCTAGAGTTCCAATCAGAAATAGCGGTGAGCAAGTGCTCTTCCAACTGGACTTCCAAGAACTCACAGACTCAATCAACATCTCAGAAATCAAACCCCATACCCATATAAGCACATAAGCATGTTATCACATAAGCATACAATACATGCTAACGTCTCAATCAAGCGAGACAAACCCATTGTGGTACTAACCACTTCCCACGTACCCAAAGTATTCAAACCCGGTACGCTCTGATACCAAGTTGTCACGCCCTCAAAAATAATAACATTAAACCCATAATATTGACATGCATTGATATATAAAAGATCAACATCCTTCTATTCATCAGAGTCATTACATAAAGCATTACATCTTAACAACATTAAATGCCATATAGGCTTTCATCTTTCCAAGACATTGCTTGGTTACACAAATAGAGTCTCGCTCATTACACATTAAGCCCTTGGCTTGAATCTACATGTAATACATCAAAACAAGGAAAGACAACAAAAGTCTGTCCGCCTCTAGCCTCCCAAGCTATGTCCTTGGAAGTGGCATGCTACTTGTACCTGAAAATGATGTTCCCATATAGGGTGAGCCACAGCCCAGTAGAAATATACTAAACCAGTTATGAACAATGACTAAAAGATTAACAGTTGATAGATGGTCAACACTTTTACATTCTTTCATAACACATTATAGTTTCATGACATTCAAGTCCTTTTTCCATTTCATTTTCCATTCCCCCATTCAATTATCTCATTATCAATTGAATCATTAAACTATTCATCAAATCCATTTTAATTACATGACAAATGTATCCATGTTTCATAACAATTTCCATTTCTTAATTCATAATCTTGGCTCTAAACCTGGCCATACCCTTTACATCATTTCAAAAACATATTACAGTTTCATGACATTCAAGTCCTTATTCCAGTTCATTTTCCATTCACTTTCACCTTTGAGTTTGAAACAAGACTCAACACTTAGTCAAATAATTTAATGAGATTGTAACTCATCTTTTAAACACTTCCATAATTCATAATGGATACACATTCTGATGCTGTATTAAAAACACATAAGCCACTTCCTTACTTTACCGAAGATACACATTTTAATGCTATATCAACATAACATAGAAACACTTCTATACTTCACAGTTGATAACAATATACATTTTAGTGTTATATCAAATCAATTTAAACACTTCCATAATCCACACTTGATACACATTTTAGTGCTGTATCAACGGAGTCCATCCCGTATCTCCTCCCAAACAATATCCGGTTTAGAGGTCCATCCCCTATCTTCCCCTAAACCGTGGAGTACATCCCCTATCTCCTCCCACACAACACATGTATATAAACATAGATCATATACAATCAATCAATACATAAAATTAATGTATTATTCCAACCGCTACATTCAATAGCATACTTAATTGATTAGTTTTATTTTGCCTAATCATCATGCATTGTCTACAACAATCAAGACCATCCTCCACCGATAGCCCAAAGCAGTTATTTCTAAACAGGAAATAAATGCACGAAATGAATATTATAACAACATTTCAACTAGGTGAGCGATAAATGATCTAACTACACCCTTTAATCCCATACATTCTCAATCTCAACTTTCTCATTTCAATTCCTCATTTCTCACAATTAATTATACAAATTAATTAATCAATGTAATTAGGACATTTTCCATAATTAACATTTCAACCCTAAGGTTCTATTTTCATCAATGTTCACTACGCCAAAAATCAGCATTAACGGCGGTTTTTTTAACGGCGGTAACGAAAACCGCCGTTAAAAGTACTATTAACGGCGGTTTTCGTTACCGCCGTTAATAGTACTTTTAACGGCGGTTTCGTTACCGCCGTTAAAAAAACCGTCACTAAAAGTGTCTTTAACGACAGTAATGAAATCCACTTTTAACGGCGGTAACGAACCGCCGTTAATGCCCACTTTTAACGGCGGTAAAAAACCGCCGCTAATGCCCAACCATTACTGCCGTTAATGCCGGCGGTCTTTGCCGGCGGAGCTCCGGCGAAACTCCGGCGTGCTCCGGCGACACTCCGGCGAGCTCCGGCGAAACCATCTACAATAAAGTAAAAGTAATGTTTAAATATTTATTTATGTAATATATTTCATGAAGAGTGGCTGTGGCAAAGTGGTTGGTGTGGGTGGATGAGAGGTCTTGGGTTCAAAACTTGGGGAGTGCAAGAAGAAAGAATTATTTTTGAAAAATTCGAACCTATTTACGGCGGTAAAAAACTGCCTTTTTTGGTCCTATAAAACCGCCGTTTTTGGTCGACTTTTAACGACGGTAATTTGCCTTTTTACGACGGTTTTACTTTTTTCGACACGCGCATAAACGGCGGTTACGAAACCGCCGTTAAAACTGCCGTTAAAGGCTTTAACGGCAGTTTTACAGCCTTTAACGGCGGTAAAAAAACCGCCGCTAAAGCCCAATTTTGGCGTAGTGGTTTCAAGATTAATTCCATTTCTCCATGCCAAACATGCATATAGGTTTAATATATTTAAAACCTCAATTTTTGTAAAATAACACAAAGGCCCAAACTTTCTCAGAATTACCCAACAACCCCCAACATATCAAAATGCTAAAATTTAAAGACAAAGATCATAGAGAGGAGTAGGATATCCCTACCTCAAGTTAGACGAGAAAACCAAGCAAAAATCCAATTTCTACCAAAATCATGAATCTGAATTTGAATATTTGGCGATTGCAATTATGTTGAGATTTCCACCAACATAGATCTTTGAATGAAGTCAGAATGTGTGCTGTGTATCTTTGACAGAGAAGGTCTCCTTGAATATAATAATGGGTAACATCTCTCTGTGTTCTTTCTTCAATCCCAACTCAGATATGGAGAAGTCATCATCATCCGTGGTGTGCATGAGATGATGATGACATTTTTTTTTACCAATGAAATGGGTCTCATCCGCCAATTCAACAGATTCTGTCAGATTAACAGCCTTCAAAACGTCAAACAGAACAGCAGCAGTTTGATATGCTTTTGTAAGCCGAGCACGATCTGCTTTATCAGCGGCATTCAGCAAAGCCTGGATATATTAGTGGTAGTAATGCTGATAAAAACTCTGCATTTCACGAGCATCACTTTTTGTCCTTCCCGCTAATGTTGTTTCATTTTCCCTTTCTTTTCAGAGAGAGAGAGAAATCCACTCTCTGCCAACTCTCACACACCCATCACACACTACACGTCTCTCTCTCTCTCACTGCCATCTCACTCTCTCCCTCGGCAAACCCACTAGACACATGCAACACACGGCAGACCCATGCACGGAGGGAGACTAAACCCAGTTCTCTCTCTAAGACACGACACCATGCACACACAGCATACACATTTACACACACCATGATCCACACCACTACTGCGATCACACACACACGCACACACGGCAGGCCACACACACGCACAAAGCCACACAACACTGAGCTCTATGCACACTCATAAACTGTTTTAGCAAGAGTAGTTTTACCAATCCCACCAATCCCGGTTATGGCAATGAGGTGCAGCGTATCTACGTCCTCCCTAAGCAACAATTCCTTAAGCATGGTAGCCTCTGTATTTCTTCCCACCATATGGGTTAATGAAAGATTTGCTGTGAAGGTCTTTGAATTTTGTATCTGCCTCTCATCTATTGCTTCTACCAAGCTGCTGAACAAGGATAGATGCTGTTTTTAACTTGCACTCCCTCCAGCTTCTCACAAACCCGCTTACGTAACAATGTAAGACTAAAAACTGAACTGTTGTTGTTGCGCGCTTGTGTTGCCATATCTGTATCAATCCAGATTCTTGCTCTAGTACTCTACTTTTGAAGTAATCCATATCTGAGGTAACTTCATCATGAGCCAGCTACCTGAGCATCTAATGACCCATCTCTCTCTCTCTTTATCATAATATTCCTTACACTTTAAAAACCCCACTCCAGCACACCTCATACCAGCACATTCACCCTTTTTCTTTAATTATTTATTTATTTTTCTCTTCTTTTTCTGCTGTGTGTAATCCCTCCACACAGATGCTCTCTATGTTCATTATGCATACCACCGAGTATATTAATATAACTTACTCATTCTCCACCTTGCTTTTGAATAAAAGACCAAGGAAAGAGAGTAAAATGATTCTATATTAAACCCACCTTTGAAACATCATAATATACACAGTCATTTCCTTTTGATTATTTTATTCTATTTATTCATTTATAAAACACTTTCGGTGGGTAAGCTCCTTTCAAAAAAAAAAAAAATAAATAATAAAAAAAATCCACCTCGTTTTTATTTTAACTTATTCTATTTTATTTGGATCTCTACAGTATGTATACCAGGTAATTACTTACATTATGAGGCAATGTTTTTTTGAAAATAAAATAAAATAAAATAAATTGGGTCCTTGACTAATAAACTAAACTAGTAAATCAATGAATTATATATATTCATTGTATTTTTATCATCCATATCCTACTAATTTTAAATTTACATCATACATTTCAGTTTTAGAATAAATTTTAAGATGAAAATTCATGATATATTGCGTTTTTAAAATAACTACAAATCAAATTATCAACTCCTCTTTGTTACGAGTAGTTGATAATTTAGTTTGTAGATAATTAGAGATCTCTTGTAATTTTGAATAATATTTAGAGCAATACTACATATACAAAATTTGTATACTTAAAAATGCTCAAAAATTTTAATATACGGTCGAAATTCATTCAAAATGTGGACTTTACTACATAAGAATTGAATCTTAACAACATTATTTTTTTAGGTATATTATTGTGCATGAATTTTGTGCATAGAGAGGCCCTTTATTACGTTTAAATAACATTTTTAATTTTTTTTTATATAGATTACACTTTTTAATGTAAAATTTATTGTTTTCTTTTATTATTTAGTTAAAATTTAATATATTGTCCTCTTTCGTGCATAGAGTTTTAATTTTATTTTTAAGAGTTAAGTTAAGTTGATGGATAAAGAATTTTTACTTTTTATTGGCCTTTTACAATAAATGTTCATTTATGTCTTTATTATCGAAGGCCCTCGACTATCTTTAAAAAAAAAAAATGAGATGATAATTTATTTAATATTCTAGCAACTACTCACGTAATGCTCCCTACAATGAACCATTTGAATAGTTCTATTTTTGTTTGAGAGTTTTTTTTATCAAATTTTAGTATAAGGACCTTTGGACAATGAATTTTTTTTAGGCCTTTGGATAAAGATGGAAGAGACCTAATGGATTGAGATAATGCTTTCCTTGAATAATTGGGTAAATTATAAATACACCTCCTAAGATTTGCTTAAAATACGAATTGTTTTCTGTGGTTTGAAAAATTACAAATATCTCCTTGTCAAAATTTTTTATTTAACAGAATTAATTGAAAAAATGAAATTTCTAACAATTCATCTATACAATAATAAAATTATCTGAATCATTAATTGAAATAAAATTTTAACATTATTAAAAACTGTTAATTAACTTGATGATTTATTAATAAAAGGATTTATTTGTTATGAAATTAAAAACCTTAGGGGACATAATGTAATTTCTAAAACTACAAGGAATAATTTATAATTTAAGTAAACCTTAGGGCGTGTGTTTGTAATTTACCCTAAATAATAAAAAAAATGCTAACGATGGGTTTCTTTTTTTCTTTTGTTTTTATGCCTCTTAATAAATTTTATATTAGGTTTTGGTAAGGGATTTTTTTTTTTGTTTTTTTTGTTTCAAGTTGTCAAATTCCAAAAGTGAGACGTTAGGCAATCGCCTTAATGGCCTAATAATGATTGAGTTGTCATTAAGTCAACTGTGCTACATTACATTTATATTTATATTAAATATTTTATTTTTCTTAAGACCAAAAAAAATTATATACAATCAATTTAAAAGTAATAGAAGTCATGACTTGGAGTGATGATAGAAAGTGTTATTCGTCAAAAACTGGAAGAGGAGAAGAATGCCTACTTGCTATCTCTCTCAGAGCAATTTTTGGTCCTTGTACATTGCATTAGATCTTTATTTAATCAATAGGTAATCTAAAAATGTTGTGAGTTTTCAATATAAATTTTACTACATAAGGAATAAATAAAATTAATTAGCCTATCAATCTGCACATTTTCTTTGAGGCCCATTCAACACACACATGATAGTTTTGTCAGCCAATAAAATCATGCATAGGTTGTTCAATTATCTTATTTTCTATCTACATAGACAATATTATCAGGTTTCTCACATTTTTTTTGTTGTCATTATGAATGTTTCCTATATTAATCTTTCCTAATTTTTTTCGTTCCCTTTTTATTTTTATTTTTATTTAGGCAAGATACACTGCTGCTCTTGAAGATGATGAATCCGAATCAGATTCTGAACTAGATTAAGAATTTATGAGGAATAACTCTCATGAGTAAGTGGACAATTCATGATTTACCTCAAGCTATACCCAAAAACAATAAAATTCTTATCTGAAAGGAATTTTCTACTACAAAAAAATAGACATGTTCTGTGAAATTTGTTTTGAATAATTTTTTCAGAATTTTTTTCTAAAACCTATACCATTTTTTGTAAACAAAAAAAAGTTATTTCCAAAATTTCAAAAGCTGTTTTTTGTGAAAAAATGAAAACAATATGAAGACGATGGTGTTTTTGAAATTTTCATTTTTCTGTTTTTCAAAATAAAAGGCAAACATTATATGTAGCAAAATATAGATATCTCTATCCTTTATAGAAATAAACTGCTAGATTATTATTGAGTTTTCATTTTCTTTTTGCAGTTGTCAACCATAAAGAATGTTGAGTTGCTCCCTATATGTGATGTCTACCTTAGGATTTTTTTGTGTAAGGGCATATGCTTCCAATGATTTGTGTTTCTAAATAATTGTCTTGCTTTGCAATATCAAAACTACTACTCTAAGTAAAGGTATGTTTACCTAATGTGTGCTAAAGATTTGAAGAGTGAATAAAGGGGGAAACAAAGTACCCGGTGTGTAATTTTATTTTCTTTGCATTGTAATGGAGCTTGTATCCAAAATTATTTATCTCAATTAGCAGTATTGTATGTTTGTTTTCATGCTTGCTTGTATCTATGGTAAAATATTGCAATTTACTCTTTACTGAAATGTGATTGACTAGTAATAATTCAGAGTACAAATTGTTGCTTGAATTTGTTAAGAGGGGCTTGTAATTCATTTAAATTGTTGCTTGAATGCTTGTAATTCATGTGATGCGAGTTATGTTACGGAATCCAATGAGTCCATACTTAGATTTATGTTAGGAAATCCAAAGTGTCCATACTTAGAATCAAGACACGATATTTCAAACATGCATCCACTTAAAGGCTTAAACATATATAGAGTGAACTCATCCGACATATATTAAGACTTTTCTATTGCTTTTCTTCCAATATGGGACCAATTTACTTCAAGAAGTTCCAACAATCTCCGCCTCAAATGTGAACTTATACATCGGGCAGAGTTTTCGCTCAATCTAATTTACTCACTGTGTCTTATGCCTTGTAATGAGGTTTGTAACAAGTTACTCCGGAAAGATAGTTGAACTATCTTTGCAACATTTCAAAAACATAGGATAATTATAAAAAACATGTGGGAAAGAATGTTTCTTTAGCAATGAATCCTTAGCAATTGATTCTTATATTTATCACAAGTGAATATCCATTGATATTGAGGAAATAGAAAATGACACACATTAAGAAGACATAGAATCTCCATTTAGAAATAGAAATCCATTGCATACCCCTTTTGGAAAGAAGTGCTTTAGTCACTAGGGTAATGCCCAAGCAACTCCTGTATAGTTTGTGGTCTATATGTCCAAGTCCAACAAATATTGACAAACAACATTATTCATACATATCAACATCATCAATTAAGGAAAATTTAATTGGCAGAAAGTTCTTAGTTACTATAGAAATATCCAGGCATATTGAATTGTAATGTGGTCAGTTTTAGTTTTCAATCAATAAAAATCAAAAAATTAGTTTGATGCCAAATTTTATCCAACTCTAACAAAACCAAACCATTAAACCCTAGTGAGCATGCTTGTAACTACGAAGGCATCAACTAAGTCTGCCCACCATGGAATTTGTTAGCTATCTGAGCTTGCTAATTTTGTTACTTATCTTCCTTCTCCTAACCAAGAAATCTTCCAAAAGGCGCCCACAAACAAGATATATGTGGAACACAAAAAACTGAGAAAAATTTAAACAAAAAAGAAGAAAAGAAATGTACTAAATCCATAAACAAGCTATGTGAAACACATCAAATTTTGATAGCACAAAAAAGGACAATTATTGTCCATCTTCAAACTCCTAGCTCCAGCATTGAGTACAACCTACCATGTCTTGCCGTGTCACCCACTAAAATATATATGGTTATTGTAACAAGCAGCTAACATTAAGGGTTAGCCCAATAGATGAGTTACCATATGTTATATCTAAATTTGAGTTTCTTGTTATGTAGCTTCCCCTTCCCCTACCAATTTATATATATATATATATATAGCAAGCATCCACCTTAGTCCATGTTTTGTTCACAAAGGAGCATCCAAAAGCATGTGATGATTGCCTTCCACTTTCTGTCGTTTCTCTTTTTTATTAGCAAAAAAATCACTTTACGGATATAAATCAAGAAATGAAATACATCAATAAAGCAGAAGGAAGTGCAGAAAGAATCAAAGCTAAACCGAAACACACAGAGAGAGAGAGAGAGAGAGAGAGAGAGAGAGAGAGAGAGAGAGCATAACTCATTCCTGCACAACTCAAAAGAGTAATAGAAAAACTTCCCCAAAACTCCCCAATCAAGAACAACCCTCAGCCTTAAAAAGCAACAACACAGCCATATGAGTTATAACTTAAGGCTTCCCATAGCAGTAAAAATATGCTTCATGAAAGCAAGACCTATCTAGCTAGCAAAGCAGCAACCCTACACCACCAGCAACATCAAAGAACATATCAGCAGTAATAACAAGAACAACAAAGAAAAACCCAAGCCCCCTTCGCACCTCAACTGTTTTATCGCTTCAATGTCTATCAAGGCGACTTTGAAAGAAGCTTCAGTTTGAGTTTCCTGATCCCGTCAAGGCAGTTGATAATACCAGACACTGGGTAATTGACAATACCAAAACAAGCTTTAGCCCAAAGAGCGAAACACAAGTTTACTAGGTGAATCACGTCATGAACATGCTATTTTGAGTGGTTAAAGACAGCAGCATTTTGAGTTAACCAGACAACCATGTAGAAGAGGGTCACCCAAAGTCATTTCTCAAGGTTCCGAAAAGGAGGATCAAACCACCACATAAAAAGATCAAAAAGAGAGGCAGGGCAGACCCAACAAACACCACCCACACCAGTGTAAACAACAGGACCAGCTTTCCCAAGCGAACTGACAGTGAATTAAGATATGGCATACAGATTTGACAAATCTCAAACACATTGGACAAAGCGCTTAAAACTCGTTTAGGTTTACCCCTGTTAGCTAAAATATTTTGGAGAGACTACTTTACCTAGAATAGCTTGCCAACAAAATATTTCGACTTTGAATGGGCGAAGATTATTCCAGAAAAGATATGCGACTTGAGACCAGAAACCTCAAAACCACAAGATAAATTTTCAGATATTATAAAACGATCTAATCGAACAGGTTCCATTATTTTTATCCCACTTCCATTGCAGCTTATCCTCCATGTCAAGAGTCAAGCAAAGCGAATTAAGTTTATTCATTAAATTATCCAAAAGGACATTCTCCGAAACATATAAACTCCTGAATAACAAACACCACTTGTTCAAGTTTCCATCAAACAAAAGAACATCATTAACCGTAACAGATTTCTGAGACAAAATCTAGAATAGTCTAGGAAACTCATCTTTCAAAGATTTGTCACCGAACCATAAAACATGCCAAAACAAAACTTGACGCAAACTCCCTTAACCAATCATAACAGAGAACAACAATGCTACATCCCCCTAATTTACCACCCCTAAACCATCCCTAATGATGTGGTGTTGAGGTTAGACCCTACATGATGGAATGATTGACAAATCAAAATTTAGCACTTGTCAGACATAGCCTTAGGGTGGTTTTTAGGGGTGATAAATTAGGTATCTCAAACATTTTTTGCCAACTAATTAATATAAGAATTCTAGAGGAGTATAGTTCCATGTAAACCTCCATCAAGAAAAACAAATTAAAATTATGTTCTTCAGTTTAATTCTAGAGCGCTGCAGCAGCAACTCATACTAGTAAAACTATCAAAGTGGTATCAGAGCTCTCTGTTTTGATATCAACATGGAAATCTGCAAATAAACAATCTTGTAGAAGAGCACAACATCCTCTGCAAGTGCTGGAAGTTCCAAGTATAGTCCTTCCATTTTATGATGGAGAAGATTATGAGCAGTCAAGATGTAAGATTCATTCAAAGCAGAAAGGTCATGGAATGTTGTTGAGAAAGGCTACACAGAACCAGAAGATGAGAGCCAACTTCCACAGGCTGAACTGAAAAAGATTTAGACAATTAGAAGGATGGATGCTTGTGCACCCAGCAAAATTCAGAATGGAGTTTCTAAAGCTATTTAAGGAGCCAAGGATTTCTTAGAGCAAGAATTTTGTGGAAGTAACAAATTAAGAAATGTCAAACTCCAGGCTTTACAAAGAGAATTTCAAAATCAAAAATTGAAAGATCTGGCTTTACAAAGAGAATTTCAAAATCAAAAATTGAAAGATTCAGAAATTATCTAAGTCTTTTTCTGAAGTCATGGAAGTTGTTATTCAACCTCTTCATAAATGGGTGTAAAAAGGCTGCGTATAGCTTGCCCTCCCCAGACCCCACTTTAGCAAGTGCCTTGTGCACTAGGTCGCCTTTGTTTTAGTCACAAAGGTTTTTGATCAGATGAGTGAAGTTGTTCCTAATCAGAAAGTTACTAGAGAAAGTTCGTTTTAGGGTTTGAGCATACTTGACAAGTATGGATATACCTAATACTTGTCAAGTATGTTGATCCGAACTTTCTCTAATAACTTTCTGATTCGAGGACTCCTTGCCCTCTCTCTTTTTCATGACTTTTAATAATAAAACTCCCTTTGTTGATGCTCAGGGAAAAAAAAAAATGGTGTCAAGTATGTTGTTGCAGCTATTGAAGAGTATAGCACTGTGTCCATTTAAGAGTTTGTGGGATCACTACAACACAATCTCATCTCAAGAACAAAGAAAGCTGAAGCACTCTGATCAATCTGTTGAATTGAAAGTGCATTTCAGTCCAAGTTAAACTTGAAGCCTCATGATTTTTTGGAAGAAAATTCAAGCAATGAAAAGAAGCAAGCATATTCACGAAATCATCATGTAAACATAAAGGAAGGAGAAAGTAAGAAAAAAGGTACAAGTCCCCATAACTCTAAATGGCATTTCAAGATTTGTAAGCAACCTAATCATTCTACTTTAAATTGATGGTTTCGTTGCAAAGCCCCAATGTTATCATTGCCAAAAGTTTGGGCATGTATTAAAAAAATTGAGTCAAATGATCAAGCGAAATTTTCAAAAGAAAAAGAGGAAGATGAAAATTTGATTTATGCATTCCAATTGGCCTCCTGTGAAAAGAAAAAAAAAATTGGAACCTTGATAATGACTGTAGACTGTATTAATCACATGTCAAGAGAGGAAACTGTAATGACTCGGATCTTGACTCACTTTGGATTGATGAAAAGTGGTACCCGTCACCTTAAAACTTGTACGGTTGTTGGACTCTTGATATTGATGGGTTGACGAGTGGACTTTAAATATTATAATTGAGGACCCTTGGGGGATGTTTGGAACCTTAATTGAAGTCTTAACAAGGTATTTTGGATAAGATTAGATAAAAAGCCTCAAGTTTGGAGTTTGAGTTTTTGACCAGCCGTCACTCTTTTGCCCTTTTCTCCTTCCATACTTTGAATTTGGATGTGAGGTTAGAACCATTGGAAAGCTTATTTTCAGGGCTTCAATTTGGACACAAGAACGACCTAAAACGGAGTCCGTATGAAAACGTTATACCTGTTCGAAGTTTTGAAATCTGTGCTGTACGCTCGAGCGGAAATAGCGGGACAGCAGCTCAAAAACGTGATTTTGAGCTCATTTCTTGCATTTTCTTTTCCCCTCTTCCATGTCCGAAACCCTAGCTCCCAAAACCTTGATTTCCTCCACTTTTATCAACAATCCACCATGGTTCTTGCATCAAGAACGGAGAACAAGTCAAGAATGGAAACAAGAGAGGATCAACATTTTTCAACCAATTGAAATTCAAATTTGTGGAGGATTCTTCTCAAAGCTTGCTTTTCTTGCTTGAATCTTGAGGTAGGGGTCCTAGTTCTCCTTCAATGCTTACATTAATAGATAGATTTGTGGTATTTGCAGTATATAAATGTAAAACCCACATTTTTGAGCATATAGAGTATATTATGAAAATTCGGGATTTAGGATTTGAGATGATGGAAGTTAAATTGATGGGTTAAAATGATGGATTGTGAACCCTAGGTGTATAATTTATGGGAAAATTGGAATAAAAAGGTATGGGTTAAGAAATTTGTATTTTCTTGAAATTTCTAGATTTTTCTTGAAACCCTAGGTTGATTTATGATGATAAACAATGAGTTTGCCCAAATTGAAAGTAGAATCATGAAATTGAGGTATGGAATTGTATATATACAAGTTTAATTGAATTTTGGAAATGTTTGAAAATCATGTTAAAAATTAGCAATTGAACCTTATTTATGGATATTGTAAATTATGCTATGATATGAAATGAAACTTGGGAAAAAGGATTTGTTAATGATATGGATAACATGAACCTTGGAATAAAATGATGAAATGAAAATTTGGGAGTACACTTTGAATTATAATTAGTGGTGTTGAGTTAAGATATGTTGAATTATGGTGATTATGTAGAATTGTATTGACTATGTTGATTTTGGTTTTCGTGATATAAAATGTAGAGTTTCCAAAATGGGCTTAATCTCAAATTATTTTATTAAATTCCTAGTGGATTGGCTTAGTTATTTTAAAACTCAAGTGGATGATTTAATGGGGTTTCTTTATGAGGATGGGAAATGTTTGGTTTTTGGTGAAAACACTAGAAACTTGGAGATTTTTGGGGAACATGAAAATGTTCATAAAACTCTTTTCTTTCTTGGAATGAAAGATGAATGGGTGTAATTCCTTAATGTGCTTTGCAAGAATGGTAATCTTTCAAATATATTGAGTTGGAGAAATGGTTTTGAAAACTTCATGTGCATATGGTTGACTTCATAAGGAATGTTATGAACCATGGAAATTGTTGCATTTACATATCATTTCATTTATTATTGTGCATGGTATTTCTAAATCGAAGAGATTTTCATTCATGACAGCAAATGATTTGTATGAGAAATGTTTTCATGAAATGGTTTTGGGGTAAATAATGATGGTAAGTCTTGACAGGTGGTGTAGAATTAAGTTGGCCTGCGGGTCCGGGGTGAAAGACCGAAAAGTCCGCGCGGATAGTTGATTGTTGATTTTTTTCCAGTTGCGATTGGTAAAAATGACAATTTGAATAAGTTGGCTTGCGGGTCCGGGGTGAAAGACCGAAAAATCCGCGCGGATAAGTGGTTGTTGATTTTTTTCCAGTTGCGATTGGTAAAAATGACAATTTGGTAGTACTTGTATAGTCTACTTGCAGACACCGGCCTAGGGATTACCAGAGACGTATTTACCGCCCTTGAAATAAATTGTTAAGTTTTGAACAATTGAAATTGAATCACATGATGACATTGAGAACATGGTGGTTTTGAAACAATGCATTGGAACGGATGTTTTTCCTCATTGATTTATCTTGGCATAGCATTGCATTTACATTTACTTTTGTGTTGAGGAAAAAGCATAACTATGTACATACTTTGTGAGAATACTCTACAAAACTTGGAAATTTATTTTAAAAGAATGGTTGGTTTTCGAAAATGGTTTTGAAAGAAAATGGCTTTTATGAAAATGGTTTTTGGGAGTTCACTCCCGCCGTAGTGAGTCAGCAAAAAGTGGATTGTGTTGAGCTATGTGTTGAGAAGTATGTTGAGTTGATGATGTTATTTGTTGCTTGTGATGAATTAGTGAAATTTCATATTGATGTATAATTTGGTTTAAAGAGAAAAAGTGCATGGGCATTATTTGTGAATAATGGGAACCAAAAAAATAGATATGAGGATTATAGATTATGATGGTAAACTTAATGAAATAGTTGTGTTAATAAAAGTAAATTGTGAGAGTTGTTCTATAATTAAATAAAGGATTGGCTTGGAAGAGTTTATTAACATTGTGTTATCTTGAAATGAAACTTTGCGGGTGAAATTAACGGGGTGAAATGAGTATAGGAGAATTGTTGGCGAGTCAAAAAGGAAATGGAACTTGAAATTTTGGGGTTTTAAGTTAAAAGTGAAGAGTAGAAAAGAAGAATGGAAGGAAAAGAAGAGTATTAACAATGGAAAATTAGTTGAGAAATGTTTGGGAAATTGGTTAATAACATTTAAATGATGTTATTTCTTAAATATGGTTGTTTCACAAGGATCTATGATTTTCTAAAGTTAAGGGATGATTTTTATGGCTGAAGGTTTTTCCTACAAGTGTTTAAATTGTTTTTGAGAAAAAGATACCTTACTTATGATATTTTGAGATTATGAAATATCACCCTACTATATTGTATCACCCCGCATGCATGATCATTTCTATCTGTGTGTTCGTTATTGATTTAGAACTATGAGATTTCTACTGGGCATTAGTGCTCACCCCGTCGTTGTTTAATCTTTTTACAGGAAGAAAGTTTGGGTTATTTGATACAAGATTTATGGAGTTCTTCAGTTCATTTGTATAGCTTTCTTAGTAGATGTAAAGGTAGTGGAGTTGTATTTGTAATTATTTATTTGTAGCTTCGCGGCAGAAGCTTGGCATGTATTATTGTTGTTGTATTTATTGAGAGAGGGAGAACATGTATCTTTGTGATTCTATTACTCAAGTGTAATAGACATTTGTAAATGTATATATAAAAAAATATGGACCTAAATTTACAGGCTTTGGTAATGTTTTCGAGTAATAAAAAGTGGGGTGTGACAAAAGTGGGGTGTGACAAAAAGTGAGGTGATGTAGTGGAGGACTCATGTCTATGGCACAAAAGATTTTTGCCACTTGAACTTTCATGGGCTAAAATTGCTTCAAGAAAAGAATATGATAAGTGGATAACCAGAGAATGGACCCTTGTGAAGGGTTCATTTTGGGAAAACAGCGCTAAGTCTCATTTTCTAAAGGAAGATCATGGAGAGTGCAAGCACCATTGGAGCTAGTTCATATCGAGATTGTGGCAAAATGAGGATCTACTTTGAAGCATCACTTGCATTTCCTTATTTTCGTTGATGATTTTTTACATGACTCAGGTGTACTTGAAGAAAAAGTCAAGACATTGCTAGTTTTCAAGAGATTTAAAGCCCTTGTTGAAAAGCAAAGTGGCAGTTGTGCCATCAAGACAATTGCAAGTGACGAAGGTAAATATACCTCAGCAAAATTCGAAGAATATTCCAAAAATTAAGGTATTTGGAAACAACGCCAAATATAGCCCACAAACAAAATAGAGTTGCAATGAGGTAGAACAGAACCATTGCTGAAATAGTGAGATCAATGACAAACGAGAACAGGCTGCCTAAACTTTTGAACCTTTCAAGATTTTAGGCAGCCTGTTCATCAGCCAAAAGGAAGAGAACTAGTTGGAGTGAAATGGACACACCAGAAAAAACTTAATCAAGATGGGAGTAGATTAAAGGAGGTTTGTGGAAAAAGGGTTCACACAGAAACTAGGTACAGATTTCTTTAAGACCTTTTCTCCTGCTGCAAGGATGAAAACAATGAGAACCTTGATTGCACTTGTTGCTGCTCGAAACAAATTGAACTTTTTTCAGCTTGATGTTAAATCTGCCTTCTTAAATGGAAAACTTAAAGAGGGAATATATGTTAAGCAGCCTCAAGGATCCTCGGTGAAAGGGAGAGAAGTTAAAAGTTTTGATGAAGATCATGGAAAGAAGAAAAAGAGCAAATCTAGAATTTCACATGAAGCACATTTAGGGCATCAAGAATTAAAGATTTGGAATAATTTTGAGTCTTCATGTCATTATAGTAGGTTTTAGTAATTAAGGATATAATGGTAATTCCAATAATTGTTGGACATGGGCTGTAGGGTCACCCATGGGTTTTATTTTGAGTCAAGTTATTAAATGGGTTATTATATATAAGTTTTATTATTTCTAAAATAATCTTAGTGGTCAAAAGTCCAATTTTCTTATTTTGATATTGAAGTAGAATCAAAAGTCATTAAAGTTTCCTATTATGATTGAAGTAGAATTGGAAGTCATAATTGGTCTGGAATATTAGTAGTTACTAAATATTTTTAGTTTCTAAATTTGGAGAAATAGTCCTCATAAAATTAGGAGAGTCTTTAGCCTATAAATATGTGTAATCTCAATGATTCAATAAAAGAGTTAATATTATGAAAATTTGAGATTGTGTTTGTGTGATTGGCCTATCCCTTGCGAGGGTGAAGCACTTCTCTCTCTCTCTCTTCTTCTTCTTCTTCTTCTATCCAGCAAGGTTACTGTTCGTGTCACTGTTCACAATGCTTAGAACAACCACCCAACTGTCCCTAAACACTTGTGTTTTCATTCCCAAAACCCTACCTTTTTACAAACCCTTAAACTCCTACTTTTAAATATTTTTGCAGCCAAAAAATCCCACCAAATCTAGCCCTATAAGTCTATTGTTGCTACTGCCAGTATATTTAAACCGGGCTCACTACTTGTAGGAAAGTAATCCCTACTTGTCCTACATCAAGTTTATAAATTGAAGAAGGCCATTTATGGCCTTAAACAAGCTCCCGTGCTTACTACAATGAAATTGACAGCTACTTCACAAAGAGAGGATTCGAAAAGAGTAAAAGTGAATCTACTTTGTATGTCATGAGAAGAGATGTCTTTATTCTCATTGTTTATGGCTACATGGATGATTTGATTCTCATAGACAAAGACATCAAGATGATGCAAGTATTCAAGAAGGATATGAGTAAGCAACTTATGAAATGAGTGGCTTAGGGATGCTACACTATTTTTTCGGCATTGAAGTACCTCAAATGGAAGAAGGCATTTTTATTTATCAAACTCAAAATTTTAATATAGTAGATTGCAAGGCTGTTTCTGCTCCTTTAGAGCATCCACAGTAGACGTGTTAGTGATAGTGTTAGTGTCAGTGGCCAAAGTTTAGCTAGCTACAGTAACATTTGGATCTCACAATGGACATGTTAACGTGTGTGTTAGTGGTGTGTGTTAGGGTCAGTTGCTAACTTATTTGTTAACTGCGGAGAGCGTTGTAGCAAGCGTTGACCGGCCGGTTGACCGGTCAACGGGAATTTTTTTTTTTTAACGTTTTGGGATTTTTTTTGGACTTGAAATTTAATTTTGGGCTTCAAATTTTTGATTAAACTAAATTATTTATTTATTTTATTTATTATATACACACACACACATATATATTTAACACACACCTTAACACACCCCTTAACACATCCATTGCACCACCACTCACTCTCTAAAATTAACAAACTCTTAACACATCTTAACAAATATTTTTGGGCCCCACTTTTATCACTTTTTGTCATATAACACACTTTAACAAACAATTTTGGCTATCCCATTGTGGATGCCCTTAGCTGAAAATGACAAAGCTGTGAAAAGATTGATGCTTCAATTTATAGCGACCCCGGTCTTTTCCCATTCGGTTGTTATATCTGGACTTATGTTCCGTAGATCATGTTGTTATATAATTGTTGTTGTTGTCCTTTAATTCCTTATTCTTGAGTTATAGGATGTATTGGGCAGGTTGGTTACAGGTTGGGAGTGTTTGGGAGCAAAGGGTTGCTGCCTAGAATTTTGGCTCTTCGCTCGAGCGAGCAGTTTGTCGCTCGAGCGAGCTTTTGTTTTAGGTCCTTCGCTCGAGCCAGGGTTTCTTCGCTCAAGCGAGCGATTGTGTCTAGTATAGACCTGAGAGCTGTGTTTCTTCGCTCGAGCGAGCTTATCTTTGCTCGAGCGAGCGAGGTGTATGTTTTCAAGTTCTTCGCTCGAGCGAGCATTCTGTCGCTCGAGCGAGCTTCTGGGTTGCAGACCTGAGGCATCGAGTTTTTGGCTCGAGCGAGCTTTTCTTCGTTTGAGCGAGGTTTCTTGTGTCTGGTCGCTCGAGCGACCAATCCTTCGCTCGAGCGAGCTGTCAGGTTTAAATAGGCAGCCGCGGGGAAAATTCAGTTTTTTTTAATATTCTTTTTGATCCAAAACCCTAGGTCCGACTTCTCTCTCCTTCCACTCACCTTCTCTCTTAGGTATCATCTAGTTTTAGGGTGTTTCTACCCTAGGCTGTTAATTAAAAAGATAGAGCGAGTCGAGAGCTTCGTTTTAATCTGAGAGTTTGGCGGTTTGGAGCACTTTGGATTTTGGGTCATCTTCTCCATTCGGGTTATTTACTTCGAGGTAGGGATTTCCTACTCCATATTATAGGTTTTGTTCTAAGTTGTGGTATTTTGATATGTTGGGGGTTGTTTGGTAATTTTGGGAAAAACCCTAGTTGTGGTAATAAATTAATTTGTATAATTAATTTAGGGAAACTTGGGGAATTTAGGAAATTATTGATTAAGTGGTGTAGTTGGTTAGTTTAATCACTCACCTATGAAAATGTTGGAATTATATTAGTTGATACATTTATTTCCTATTTAGAAATAACTGTTTTGGGCTATCGGTGGAGGATAGTCGTGATTGTTGTAGACATTGCATATGGATTAGGGAAAACTAAAACTAATCACATTGGTTAAGTCATTGATTTTGACTGTTGAATTAATACAGAAAATACGTGTATTGATTGTGTGTTGTATATGACAAGTGTTTAATACATTGTATATGCATTTTGTTTGGGAGGAGATAGGGGATGTACTCCACAGTTTAGGGGAAGATAGGGGATGGACCTCTAAACCGGATTTTGTTTGGGAGGAGATAGGGGATGGACTCCATTAGCACCACTATATGTGTGCTTATTGATTTATGGAAGTGTTTTTACATGTTGATACAGCACTAAAATGTGTATCAATCGGGAAGTATGGAAGTATTTTGGGATGAGCCTTAGTCTCATTTGTTTTGTTGATAATGGAAGAAATGTTAATGTGATATTTAGTTCACTATTATAGTTTGGCCAGGTTCTGAGCCATATTGATATAAATGAAAAGTTGAATAAATAATGGAAAGTGAAACGTGTCATAGACATTAATGTCATGAAAATGTATGTTGGTGAAGTGAATAGTTGTGTTAACCATCTATTGAATGCTATTGCTTTATTCAATGCTTATATTTGGTTTAGTATATTTCTACTGGGCTGTGGCTCACCCTATACGGGAACATCATTTTCAGGTCCAGGTGATATGTTACCTCCAAGGACTTAGCTTGGACGGATTTGGACTTTGAAGACTTGTCTTTAGTTATTTGTTTTTACTTGATATTACGTGTAAAAATTCAAGCCAAGGGCTTAATTTGTAGTTGAGTTAGTACTCACATTTTGTGTCCAAGTGTTGGCTTGGAAAGATGTAAGCCCGTAGGGCATTTACTTTTGATGTTACATGTAATGTTTTTCAATAATAATACTCTGATGAATGAGATAACAATTTGTTTTCTTTTATCAATGCATGTTAATGTTATATATATTATGTTTTATGTTGGGGGCGTTACACAATTTATGGGGGTTTGATTGGCAGTACTTTTACCAGACCATACATTTTGTTTACTGCAAGTTTGCTGTCCAGATTCATGCAGCATCCAAATCAAATTCATTTTGGAGCTGCCCAAATAATTCTGAGATACTTGCAAGGCACACTTGACTATGGTATTATGTACAAGGCAGTAAAAGACTCAAAGTTAATTGGCTATTCGGATAGTGATTGCGCAGGGAGTCTGGATGACATGAAAAGCACATCAGGTTATGTTTTCTCTCTTGGTTCAGGTGTATGTCCTTGGGCTTCTAAAAAGCAAAAACTTGTAGCACAATCTTCAGCAAAAGCAGAGTACAGCAGAAGCTAAGGCCACTTAACAGGCTATTTGGCTTCGATGAATTCTAGAAGACACTGATGAAATGAAAACCGAAAGAATTATCTTATACTGTAATGATAAATCAGCGATTGACATGGAAAAGAATCCAGTAAATCATGATCAAACCAAGCATATAGCCATAACATATCACTCATCCAAGGATCAATTGAAAAAAAAGAGATACAGCTCATGCATTGTAGAACTCTAGAGTAGCTTGCTGATTTACTGATCAAGGCACTTCCTAAGGAAATGTTTTACCATATCTCAAAGAATTGATTGTAGTAAATGAAGTGCATTAAGGGAAAGTTTTGGACAGTAATGTGCTTTCCTGCACATTCTACATCATAGAGATGACTAGAAGCATTGCCTTGGACCAACTACACTCTAGAAGAATAATGTTAATTATGCTTTGAAAATCAACTAGTCTCTTTGGAATCCCTATGAACAAAAGAATTCTAAAGTCTCTTGCATAGTCTAGAATAATCCAAATGTCTGTATAAGAGGACTTTGTGAAATCCATGTATGCCTCAATCAAGATAAGTAAATAAATAAATAGATAATTCATCAATAAAAATGATGTTCTTCACTTCTAATTCTAGATCTCCGCAGGCTACAAAAGCAACTCAAACTAGTAAAATTATCACCAATAACTGTTTTTATATAATTTCCCCCAACTTGGGACAATTCACTGACCAGAGATACTCCCTGGACTCTTCTTCATTTCATCCCTTTCACTTAAGCCTACAGGGAACGTCCCCTTCACTTTCCATTCCTTATAGATGATCAATCTGATCAACTTCCATTCCTCTTCAATTTCCATTCAATTAAGCCAGTGTACCTTCATTTCATTTCATTTCAGATGCAGACTTACCACAGTTGCCATCAGCTATGCTCATGGGGTAAGTAGCATAATGGAGTCCCTGGGATGGATGATGTGAGTGACAGGCCAGAACATTTAGGTGGCTGTTGATAAAGCCCCCAAACCAGATAATGTTGGCCTGACTTAATTCAGGCCCAAATCCAAGCTTACATGTAGTGCATTATAGTTTCTTTTCAAGAAATTGATTTTTCTGATTAAAGCCACTTTGAAGGCTTTCTGCCACTTCTCTACACCATCTCTGCCATATGCACTCCTTTCTCATTGCTCTTGCACAAAATATCCAATCATGGTTTCCATAAAGAACAAGAAGAAAAAGAAAGAATGTAAAATAATTTTTTTTTTTTTAAAAAAAAAAAAGGGAAAAGAAAGACCTCCAATAAGAATAATGCCATTGATTTTTGCACATCATCAACATGTTCTTCTCCTCTTATTGCCCATCTAAACTCCAACCAAACCAAACCATGCCTTAAGTCCCATCAAATAGGGTCGGCTACATGAATCCTTCTTCTCCACACGGCCCTATCAAAGGCCATTTCAATTGGTTTGGTTTTAAACTAAGAAACTATATTGTTATTTATGTTTTCTGCAAAAATATTCAATTACTAGGTATCTAGGGTTCAAAATGACAAAATGCTTTTGTTTAATTTCTTATTGATGCAGGTAGAGGCTGATTTAGCCACAAACTAACAAAACGTAGGAAAAAGACAAAAGGCAAACAACATGGAAAAATATATGAGGAATGTAGTTAAAAAGGCAAACCAGCAGATTGTCTGGCTAAAACCAGCAGAATGAGGCCATAAATTAGCTAGCCACAATATAATGAAAATGCAAACAGAATGGGAAAAATTACAAGAGATATAGTTAAAGACAGACCAAATATCCAACCGTCATAAGAACAATAATAAAAGAAAGGCATGCAAAAAACCATTTCCATACCAGGGGCATATCAAAAGCAATAAAATTTCCAACAGATTTATTCGCAACAAAGACCATTTGTATGTTTGACAAGAAGATTGTTCCCTTTGCTTTAACCTTACCCCCATTAGCACTGAAAGCAAAGTCCAACATGAGGTTTAGCACAATCTTCATCAGCAGCTAAGGCCACTTATCAGGCTATTTGGCTTTGATGAATTCTAGAAGACACTGATGAAATGAAAACCGAAAGAATTATCTTATACTGTAACGATAAATCAGCAATTGACATGGAAAAGAATCCAGTAAGTCATGATCAACCCAAGCATATAGCCATAACATATCACTCATCCGAGGATCAATTGAAAAAGAAGAGATACAACTCATGCATTGTAGAACTCTAGAGCAGCTTGCTGATTTACTGATCAAGGCACTTCCTAAGGAAAGGTTTTACCATATCTCAAAGAATTGATTGTAGTAAAGGAAGTGCATCAAGGGAATGTTTTAGACAGTAATGCACTTTCCAGCACATTCTACATCATAGAGACGACTAGAAGCATTGCCTTGGACCAACTACATTCTAGAAGAATAATGTTAATTATGCTTTGGAAATCAACTAGTCTCTTTGGAATCCCTATGAACAAAAGAATTCTAAAGTCTCTTGCATAGTCTAGAATAATCCAAATGTCTGTATAAATAGAGGACTTTGTGAAATCCATGTATGCATCAATCAAGATAATTAAATAAATAAATAGATAATTCATCAATAAAAATGATGTTCTTCACTTCTAATTCTAGATCTCTGCAAGCTACAGAAGCAACTCAAACTAGTAAAATTATTTCCAATAACTGTTTTTATATAATTTCCCCCAACTTGGGACAATTCACTGACCAGAGATACTCCCTGGACTCTTCTCCATTTCATTCCTTTCACTTAAGCCTACAGGGAACGTCCTCTTCACTTTCCATTCCTTATAGATGATCAATCTGATCAACTTCCATTCCTCTTCAATTTTCATTCAATTAAGCCAGTGTACCTTCATTTCATTTTAGATGCAGACTTACCACAGTTGCCACCAGCTATGCTCATCTCATAGGGTAAGCAGCATAATGGAGTCCCCGGGATGGATGACGTGAGTGACAGCCTAGAACATTTAGGTGGCCGTTGATAAAGCCCCCAAACCAGATAATGTTGGCCTGACTTAATTCAAGCCCAAATCCAGGCTTACATGTAGTGCATTATAGTTTCTTTTCAAGAAATTGATTTTTCTGATTAAAGCCACTTTGAAGGCTTTCTGCCTCTTCTCTACACCATCTCTGCCATATGCGCTCCTTTTTCATTGCTCTTGCACAAAATATCCAATCATGGTTTCCTTAAAGAACAAGAAGAAAAAGAAAGAATGTAAAATATAAAAAATTTAAAAAAAAAAAGGGAAAAGGAAAAGAAAGACCTCCAATAAGAATAATGCCATTGATTTTTGCACATCATCATCATGTTCTTCTCCTCTTATTGCCCATCTAAACTAAGAAACTATATTGTTATTTATGTTTTCTCCAAAAATATTCAATTACTAGGCATCTAGGGTTTCAAGATGACAAAATGCTTTTGTTTAATTTCTTATTGATGCAGGTAGAGGCTGATTTAGCCAAAAACTAACAAAACGTAGGAAAAAGACAAAAGGCAAAGAAAATGGAAAAATTTATGAGGAATGTAGTTAAAAAGGCAAACCAGCAGATTGTCTGCTAAAAACCAGCAGAATGAGGCCATAAATTAGCTAGCCACAATATAATGAAAAAGCAAACAGAATGGGAAAAATTACAAGAGATATAGTTAAAGACAGACCAAATATCCAAACCGTTATAAGAACAATAATAAAAGAAAGGCATGCCAAAAACCATTTCCATACCAGGGACATATCAAAAGCAATAAAATTGCCAACAGATTTATTCGCAACAAAGACCATCTGTATGTTTGACAAGAAGATTGTTCCCTTTGCTTTAACCTTACCCCCATTAGCACTGAAAGCAAAGTCCAACATGAGGTTCAGTTCTTACCACACTAAACAATTTTTTAAATTTAAAATAATAATAATCTGCACAATACAAAGACCAATTGAAATTTGAAATTGTCACTTCCATGACCC
This sequence comes from Camellia oleifera, assembly GCA_022316695.1. Taxonomy (NCBI): domain Eukaryota; kingdom Viridiplantae; phylum Streptophyta; class Magnoliopsida; order Ericales; family Theaceae; genus Camellia; species Camellia oleifera. The sequence goes on from CM039308.1 coordinate 63,159,682, forward strand.
AATGTTCACTAAAAAACTGGAACCTGCAATATAACAAATAAATAGAGAGAATAGAGGGGGGGAAAAGCTTTTCCAAAATAATTAAAGGCATGCATGGGAACCACCACAAAAAAATATGTACTTACACCGGGTGGTAAAAATTGTTTCAATTGGTGAACATAATCGAGATGATGCATATGTGTTGATGAGATCAAACTCCCAATTTCACTGGGCAGATATGACATAATGAAATTGGCCATCTTCAATGTCTTCAAACTTCTTACACCCTGTAGTGAAAAACCAATGGAATCCACGTTCTTGCTTGGCAAGGCCAAAGATGAGAAAAATGTGTACAATGATTTTGATAGTGATCCTTTAAATCCAGCAAATTCTCTTAGTTTGGAGCAGCCCGAGAGATCAAGATACTCAAGAGATTTCGACATCAAAATCCTTGAAGGAAACTGCTCAAGTTTTTTTACAATTTGCCATGTCTAGGACAATAAGTTTGTTGAGACATCCAATAGATTCGTCAATCTCTACCAACCTTATGCAGTTATCAATCAATAGTTCCTCAATATTGTTGAGTCCAGAGAAGTATGGGGTTTTGGTTAGATAATAACAATGACTGAGATAAAGGAATTTCAGATTATTAAGATCCTGTCAAAAATACAAAGAGAAAAATTATTTTCCACATCAGTACAATATGATTGATGTATGAAATGTAAAGAAATAATATTGTACCTTGCTTCGCTTCCAAACTTATTGATATATGAAGTGTAAAGAAATAATATTGTACCTTGGTTCCCTTCCAAACTTGTTTCAGTTTGCTATAACGCAAGTCGAGCAACCAACTTCTCTATGTATAATTTCGACAGCAACCATACCAGCAGACAACCATTCCAGCTTAGCCATAATAGCCTTCCAAAAATATGTTCAAAACCTGAACTTAGGTGAACATAATCGAGATGATGCAGCTATGGCCTTATGATAAAAATTGTTTCAATTGGTGGAGATGGATTGGATGGCTTGGGCTTCTTGTGTTCAGATGTTTACGATTAACTATTATGGAATTTAGGTCAGTCAAAATCAGGCACCTTTACTAGGTAACACCAATAAGTTATCTTTTTCCCATTAAGGGCAAACTACCTTAACAATTAGACTTAATTCCTATCAAATTTTATTAAAAATAAGTCTTAGTACAATTGTCGCTAAATATTTTTTTTCTGTGATGATTTTTTTAGCATGTCGCTAAAAATTAACAATTAGTGACTTTTTTTGTCACGATTTTTGTAAATTGTCCCTAAAATTTACAATTAATAACTTTTTTCTGTGATAAATTTTTTAAACTGTGGCTGAAAGTTAAAATTAGTGACATTTTTTGTGACAATTTTTTTAAATTGTCGCTAAAACTTATAATTAGTGACTTTTTTGTGACAAAATTTTCAAACTATCATTGAAAATTAACAATTAATGACAGTTTTTAATAATATATGATGAAAAATGTCATTAATTATAATAAGACCTATTAAACAATAAGTGTACTTAATATGACTTACAAGTAAGTCGTCCTTTCATTAATTATATGATAAATAAGGTCAACTATGCAAACCCCATTTAGGGTGGAGAAGAATGGTATAAAAAAAAATATATTAAAACTTAAAAGGGAGATTTGGTCATAGCCCCCTCACTACCTAATTTCTCTTTCAAAAGGACAAGAATTATATAAGTACTTTCAAAACCCCCTGATATTTTAAAACTTATTTCTTTTACTATATTACCCTCAGCTCTCATATTAAGACATTTTCACTATGTATTTCAGAGTAAAATTTTACTCTGTATGAAAGTAAAATTTTACTTTCATACAGAGTAAAATTTTACTTTAGTTTCAGAGTGTAAAATTTTACTTTCATACAGAGTAAAATTTTACTTTCACTCTGAAACTAAAGTAAAATTTTACTCTGTATAAAAGTAAAATTTTACTCTGAATGAGAGTAAAATTTTACTCTGTGAAACTAAAAGTAAAATTTTACTCTGAATGAGAGTAAAATTTTACTCTGAATGAGAGTAAAATTTTATACTGTGAAACTAAAAGTAAAATTTTACTCTGTATGAAAGTAAAATTTTACTCTGGTTTTGTCAAATGAAAAAAACAAAGCAATAGAACCAGAGTAAAATTTTACTCTGGTTCTATCAAATGAAATTTGATTGCAGGCTCTTTGATTTTGGCTGAATCAAATAATTACACTAAAATTTATAGATAATCATAGAAAACTTGGTTATTTGTGTGCATATATTCACAGTAGCAGTAAGAATGGAAGCAAGTTCTCGTACAGGAGGAAAAGAGGTTGCAAAATATGGAGCATTTGAATACATGTGAAATATAAAATCAAGATCAAAACACACAAATATACAGATATATATATAGATTACAGATCGGAATATATATATATATTCGAATTCAAATCTCAAAACACATATATATTCGAATTCAAATCTCAAATCACACAAACACACACATATATATAGATATATATATATATAGATTACAGATCAGAATATGTAGATATATATATATATTCGAATTCAAATCTCAAAACACATATATATTTGAATTTAAATCTCAAAACACACAAACACACACATATATATAGATATATATATATATCTATATGTATCTACTCTTCAATTCAGCCTTCAAGGTCATCGCAATGGCTTGGCTAGTCGACCAACTCATGGATCTCAGGCGAAGATCTTTGATCAAATGGCAACAGCGGTCATCGAACAGTGAAGAAATCAACCGAAGAAGGAGATCGAACTCCGATCTGAGGCGGAGCAGAGGAAGTCGCTGACTGGTTTTGATACCAGATCTTGAAACCCTAGCCATGGCGTCTTGAGAGATTGAGATGGTGATTAGGGAAGATTTAGTTGAGGGTATAATAGTCTGATAAAATATTTAAATAATAAATTTTGTCCTTTATGCAAGACTTTTTAATTATGAGGGGGTTTAGAAAGTATAATTTTTTTTCTTAGTTCTTCTAACAATGAAAGGAAGGTAAAGGGGGTTTATAGCCAAATTTCCCAACTTAAAAGGCTTTGAGAGACCATGTGCCACCAAAAAAATATAAAATAAACTAAAAGAGGGCTAAAAATCGAAAAAGAACCATTGGGCAGAATTGATGATTTGAATGATGCCCCAGACCTGGATTCAAGCACTCTGTTGATTCACCCCAACCAATTTGTCTTGATTAAGGATTTAATCGACCTGAATTGTAAGATTCAAATAGTAAATCATACAATTTTTTGCAACTATGGTTATTCTTGTTTCCAAACTTTTACATAATCAACCACTCTCTCTTCTAAGAGCATCTACAGCAGGCTTGCCATACCCTCCATTTTGCTATTTCAGCTAGTCTAAAGCTAGAAAATTACCTCCAACAAAATCGCTCCTCCCTCACCTAAATGTCCCTCTGCTACAGTTACTCGCCAACAATAATGAGTTACTTTCCACTAGTCTTCTATTTTTTTTATTAACGCACTATATTTTTTTATGGTTTAGTATAATGAAAAATGAAAATCAACCAAAAAATATATATATATTTTTAATGGTCAATGAAAAACAAGCCTATTTGGATAGAAAATGTTTTTTACTTTTAAAAGATAGAAAACATTTTTCGAACTAAAATTTTACTAATGTCACCACACCACCACTACTCTTACCTCCACCACAACTCTTACCTCTACCACCACACCACCATCATCATCACCGCCGTTGCCCCACAACCATGCCACCACCTCCACCCTCCACTTTCGTTCCACCACCACTAAATATAGAAAAATATTTTTTCCAGAATATGTTTTTTGAAAAAAAAACCTCTATAAAAATGTTTTCCATCCAAACAAACGCGACGTAATTTATCCTCAATCTACTTCCTTTTTAGCACAATTACGTGTATATATATAAGAGTTATATTTTGATACATTTATTATTAAAAGGTTAGTAATATATAAATAAAAAATTTATACAGAATAATATGATTTTATTTATATAAGCAACATGGGAAGTTATCCCAATATATTAGTTATATCACAGTCACACGTGGCACCACTTCAATTTGTAACCACCTAGTCCATGCACAAGCACCAACAAACTTAATAATAATAATAATAACAATAATATAATTATGGTCATAGTAAAATTTTTGAAGATGGTCATGATCTTAATCGATAGACCAAAATCGATAGGCCACAATCAATGAAATTAGATTTGGTCATAATTGACAAGTCACAATCTATTAAACAAGACTTGGCATTAATCAACAAGCCATAATCGACAAAAAATTATTTTTTGATGTCAACAGGATGTATTGATGTAATTTTGTATTTTAATAAATAAAGTTCATTTTTTAATTTTTCATGATTCAATATGCATTCTAATTGTTGTGATGCATTTAAAAATTTGTATTATAATTTTTTTTTCGTAATTAATTTTGAATTTAATAAAAAAATCTGAATTAAAGCCTAATTTTCGCCCATATGGACCATAAATTTAAGCTCATGTGTAGGGCTAGGTTTTAGAAATCTAGGATGGATAGGCCCGAGCCCAACCCATTGATTAGTGAAAGCCCATGGGTTTGGGCTTGAAATTTTAGGCCCAGCCCGACCCGTTGCTGAGGCTTAGCCTAAAGGGCATCTTCTTCATTTTATAAAATGATCAAGGAATTAAGGAAACTCAAGGAATTAAGGCTTTACCGACATAAATCAACACAAGGAATTAAGGCTTTACCGACATAAATCAACACAAGGAAACTCAGAACATAATATTTAACTTGTAACTCAAGGAATTAAGGCTTTACCGACATAAATCAACACAACTACTCCTATACAATAAGGTATTTGAGATATGTAACATTTTTATCACTCGATACTGCACTATTTTGTGCAAACTAGTCTATAACCTCTAGCTAGATAGATTATAAAAAGTGCTATATCTCATTAGTTGGAATTCAACCCACAGATTGAAGTGCAAGAGATAGATCTAGATACAAGTCTTTTTATTTTTTAGCAGTGATACTCTACCAACTTTTAAATTATGCTTATACAATATTTTTCCTCAGTGATGGAAGTTATTCTAATTTCCATTGGACGAAAAGTCAATGAAGTGGCAAACATTAAAGGCTCGAGATTATAAACTCCTCTACATAAGAACAATTCGGGTTGGATTCGCATCTAAACGCTCACATCCTCACTGAAACACAAGAGCAAATAAAAATACAACTAAAAGGAGTTTTGTCAAACGTAATTACCAATTACAAAAACCTAACAGAATTGTTATTAATGCTTCACTTCTAGCTTGTTTGCACTTTCCTATGTCTATGAGAAATGGATTTGCGAAGCTAAGCCTTGTGTTTTCATTTTTCATTTTCTATTTTCATTTTAAGGAAAACACAGACTTGTTTGGTGAATTTTTTTGAAAATTATTTTCAGAATTTTTTTCTAAAAACTACCCCACTTTTTAGAAAACACCAAAAAGTTGTTTTCAAATTTTTGGAAATTATTTTTGTGCAAAATGAAAACAATATGAATGCAATGGGTGTTTTTGAAAATTTCATTTTTTTTGTATCCAAAAACTGAAAAAAAAAAAAAAAAAAAAAAAAAAAAAAACCAAATGAACATAATATATACTAAAATGTACATAGCTCTACCCTTAATGGACATATTGCTAGTTTATTACTGAGTTTTCATATTCTTGGTGCAGTTGTCAACCATAAAGAAGGTTGAGCTCCTCCCTATGGTGATGTGATGTCTACCTTACTTTGGATGTCATTGTGTAAAGGCATATGCTCAATATCGAAATTGCTACTCTAAATTAAGGTATGTTTGCCTAATATGTGCTAAAGATTTGAAGAGGGAATAAAAGGGGAAAAAAGTACCCATGTGTGTAATTTTACTTTCTTTGCATGGTAATGGAACTTGTGTCCAAAATTATTTGTCTCAATCAACAGTATTGTTTGTTTGTTTTCGTGCTTGTTTGTACTCTGTGGTGACAAAATATATTGTAATTTGCTATTTATTGACTTGCAATTGACTAGTAATAATTAAGAGTACAACAATTGCTTGAAATTGTTAAGAGGAGCTTATCATTCATTCATAGCAAGTTTTGTTCGAAAAATAGTACCAAATTATATGGAACATATAAATTAAAAATATGTAAACGGTTTTTGGGCAAAACCAAAACTGAAATAAATTGACAAAATAACGTAACAAAACTTACAGTACATAAATAGATAAAACCTGTTCGAGTCGAGTGTTTGACACTATTTCCTTAAGACAGATTTGTCCTTCCACCGGTGCTTAGGATTCAATGGACGTCTATCTCCCAGGATCAACGATCAATGTCTTGCACTATTGCAAGCCTAACAAACTTCGCTGTGCAAGTACTCTCTTTATAGGAAAATTAGACTAAAAAAAAAATATGAAGACTAAATGCAAAGTGAAGAAGAAAAGGCAATTCTCTATCCAAATTGAAGTGAGGGGGATGAAATTTATAGATTCCTCCATGACTCTTTAAAAAGGTTGTGACCCTTCAAAAAGACACACCCTTCCATCTTAAGAGACACAACCATTGGAGTAAATTTAAATTCAAATTTTCCAACAAGTTTATGTTGGGGCATCCAAGGAGTCTACTTGTGTAATACTTAGGCTCAACACACATTGTTTGAAACACATATCTACCTAAAAGATTAAACTTATGGTGGTGAATCCATCCAATAAATATTAAGACTTTTCTTTTGTATTTCTCTCAATATGAGGGTTTTTTACTTCAACATGTACCAACAATCTCTCCCTCTAATGTGAAGGACATTTTTTTGCTCGAGTCTTATTTTCTACTCTCTGACATTGTGTCTTAAGCCTTGCAGTGAGGTTTGTTGCTAGTTCCTCTAGAAGATAGCCAAACTTTCGTTTGCAGCATTTCAAAATAATGGGAACTGTGTTTCTTGTTTTAATGAAGATAACAAATTGTAGTGTACAAATAGTGGTTATAATTTAGAACCTTTTGTTGCTGCTCATTCGAAATAGCATCTATTGGAGACCCTTTTTGGAAGAAAGTGCCTTAGTTACTATGGAAATGTCCAAGCTACTCCTTTAGGCTGTGTTTGGGTCATGGATTTGAGAAGGGATTTGGAAAGGAAAACGTAGAAAGTGAGTAAAAAGTGAATAAAATATAAGCTAAATGTTTTCTCTATTTCTCTTTCTCTTTCCAAATATCTATCCAAATCCTTGATTCAAAACAGTGTTATAGTTTATGCTTTATATGTTTAAGTCCAACAAATATTGACTACAACATTTGTTCATCTTGACATTATGAACTAAGGAAAACATTGCAGGCCTTATTTGGAAGGAAGGTCTTAGTCACTATGGAAATGTCTAAACAACTCATTTATAGTTTGTTTGACAAATATTGACAGCATGTATTCATAATATAAATGTCGTCAAGCAAAATAGAAGAAAATGACAAGGTAAGCATGCTTGTAACTTCAAAGGCAACAAATAAGGGCTAAACAAGTCCTTCATAGTGCTGGACTGCATATTGCTCAACCCGTGACACAGGGAATCCTTTCTGCTCACTAGTGAGGAATCATGGAACATCTAGCAATCTTCCCTCATACAACAATGGTTTTGTGCTTGGAGCAAATACATAAGCTTGAAGCCAAGAGAGTCTGAATCAGAGTCTTTTCCTGTGAGTTGTGCCCCAATTTTATCTACTTGTTGTCAGCTAATGACAATGGTTTGCTGATGAGAGATGTAGGTAATAAGTGGGCACTGCATTTAACATAATTTGTTGAAGCTTTTTGCAATTTTTCTCTTAAGCTATGATATGTTTTAATTATATACCTTCTTGTCGATCTACTTTTTTTATTTTTGTTATTTGAACCAATCTGTTGCTGGTAATTTCAGTGCTTATGAGATAAATGGATGTCCAATGCCTCATAAGTGTAGATGTATCCCACATAATCATCACAAAAGCCAGTTTTACACCAAAATTACTCTTACATTTCAACTTGTATCAATCACTGCTCACTGAAATTTAAATTTTGTATTTTTGGGTGTAATTTCTATTCTTCCAGTACACTTTGGATGTGCCACTGATTTTATTTGTATGACTTGGTGCCACATTTCATTTGAAGTGGACTAAAGATGTAAAATTTTCAAGAATTCCATAGAAATTCAGTTTGTGGGAACAAAAGTTATATCTTCAATGAATGGTAGTTCATTTAGTCAATTATTTTTTAAGTTTTGAAAGTCTGAGTAGCCATTCCTTCCCACGTAAGGGTTGCTTGCTGGATGTGATGCTTTAGCAGATCATAAGATGGTCACTTCTTGAAGTTCTAGATGCAGATATGTAACGCCCTCAAATAAAACCCACAAATCATCCAACAATAGCATGCTTAGACATAAGAGAGTAAAGCATAAATATATTCCATCAGAGTAATCATTACAAAACGTGTTACATGTTGACAACAAAAGTAAATGCCCTAAGGGCTTACAACTTTCCAAGTCAACACTTGGTTACAAAATGAGAGTACTAACTCTATACAAAGAAAGCCCTTGGCTTGATATACATATAACACAACAAAACAACAAAAAGTCCAACAGCCCCAAGCCTTCCAAGCTACGTCCTTGGAGGTGGCATGCTACCTGTACCTGAAAATAATGTCCCATATAGGGTGAGCCAACGCCCAGTAGAGATATGCTAAACATATTATGAACAATAACTAAAACATGGCATTCAATAAATGTTTAACTCTCATGAATCAATTCATAATCCAGTTCAATTACATGACCAATGTGTCTATGTCTCATTCCATTCCCCATCTCTTATTCCATTCTCAACTCATGACTATGGCTCAGAACCTGGCCAAACAATTTTAAAGGAGACTGTATCCCACATCAACACTATTTCTATTTCAATTGAAATAATAATTCAAATTGAACACTTTCATAATTCACCGGTGATACACATTTTGGTGATGTATCAATGTCACATTCAAACATTTCCATACTTTACAAGTGATACACATTTTAGTGTTGTATCAATACATCAACAGATACACATGTTAGTGCTGTATCCATGTCAAATTCAAACACTTCCATACTTCACAAGTGATACACATTTTGGTACTGTATCAGTACATCAACAGATACACATGTTAGTGCTGTATCTATGGAGTCCATCCCCTATCTCCTCCCAAACAATATCCGGTTTAGAGGTCCATCCCCTATCTTTCCCTAAACCGTGGAGTACATCCTCTATCTCCTCCCACACAATGCAATGTATATAAACACGTATCATATACACAACCAATCAATACATAAATTTAATGTATTATTCCAACAACCATATTCGATGGCATATTCAACAGATTAGTTTTAGTTCGCCTAATCATCATGCATTGTCTACAGCAATCAAGACTATCCTCCACCAATAGCCCAAAGCAATTTATTTCTAAACAGATAATAAATGCGTCAACAGATAATTTTATTAACAATTATCAAAACATGAGTGATCAATCAATCCAACTCCGCCATTTTATCTCATAATGAACCAATTCCATTATATGCAACTCAATCCCACATATCCGTACTTTTTCCTAAATTAATTATATCAATTAATTTATACAACAAATTAAGGCTTTCTCCCCCATTCCTCATCATTGGCCCAAGGGTCCAAATATTAACAACCAACAACAATACCATCATTTTAAGACCCAAATACATATTTAAGAGTCAAAATGACAAAACCCCATTTTTCATTTTGAAACCCTAAGTCCCAAAATTTCCCAACTTCAACATTTCATCAAATGACAACACATTTATGTTAAAGACCATAAGTATGAGTAGGAATCCCTACCTCAAAAGATGAAACCCAAAGGAGAAGATGAAGAAACCCAAAGTGCTCCAAAATCCAATATTCTTGGATCAAAACGAAGCCCTCGACGATCAACACACCTTTTACAAAGGTCGAAGGAAATGAGGACACTCTAACTAGATCAAACCCTAGAGAGAAGGAAGTTTCTAGAGAGAGGAGCTCTCAAAATCGATTTTGGGAAAGTAAGAGAGAGAGAAGAAAAGTGAAAAGTGATTCAAAAATGCCCAACTGTCATCAGTTATACGACAGGTCCGCTCGAGCGGATAACAGGACGCTCGAGCGTCAAGAACAAAAAACCTGATCTGCTCAAGCGCAAGAATGCCCGCTCGAGCGTCAAGACACAAGAATAAAGCACATCCGTTCGAGCGCGAAAAACCAGTCCGCTCGAGCGTAGAATTTCACCTCCCAGAACTTTTACCAAAAATGTACTACCCGCTCGAGCGCGACCCGCTCGAGCGTAGAAAATACACCTGCAGAAGTTTTGCAAGGACATGAAATGCTGGAAGGGTGTAAACCCCGCTCAAGCGCAAGAAGACCCGCTCGAGCGGACCACTCAAAAACTGGGCAACAAGAAAGGGAACCAAAGCTCAACCAACCTATAACCACCAAGCGCAACACATCCTAAAACTCAAACATATGGAATTAAAGGACGATAACAAGATAGATACAACTACCAACTCCATGGAACCGAGTTCGGAATACAACTAAACAGTAAAGGGACAATCGGGATCGCTATAACCTCCCCCCCTTAAAGAATTTCGTCCCCGAAATTAAACACAAGTTTTCAAAAACAAGATTTTCTCAATTCCCAACATTATTACAATGCGAAATTTAGCAACTCGACCCATTACCGGTCATTTCATCTCTTTTCAAGAGGCACATCACAATATGTATAACAACCTGCATTATCAACATGCATTCCTTTGAAATCTAGCAATTTCAACACATTTTCCACAGTTTCATAACATATGCAACACTAATATCATGCTTGCATTTCTACAATGTATTTAACATACGCAATGTTAAAACAAACTTCCATTTTGAGGCAAGTTCCAAAACATACTTCCATAAACCAAAACATTTACAATGTTTTACAACTTAAGACATATATAATGCTCTTAAAGTTCAACCATATTACAAAATTACCAATGCATGGTTACACATCAACAAACAAATCCGGATATTTCCCACGGACCTCTAACTCACGTTTCCAAGTGGCTTCTTCCACTCCGTGATGTTTCCACAAAACCTTTACCAAAGGAATAATCTTGCCTCGCAAGACTTGATCCCGCCTATCCAAGACCTGAACCGATCTCTCTTCATACGAGGCATCCTCATCTACCTCTAAGTCGGTCCAATCCAACACGTGCGATGGATCCGGCTTGTATTTCCAAAGCATACTAACATGAAATACGTCATGTACCCCGGACAACTGCGGTGGCAAAGCCAAACAATAAGCAACCTCCTCAATCCTCTCAAGGATCTCAAAGGGACCGATAAACCGAGGGGATAACTTCCCACTCTTCTCAAACCTCATCAAACCTCGCCTAGGCGATATCTTTAGAAAGACATGGTCACCTATCTCAAAAACCAAAGGTCTCCTCCTACGGTCGGCATAACTCTTTTGGCGACTCTAGGCTGTAACAAGCCTTCTACGGATAAGCTCAACTTTCTCCGTCGTTTCCCTCACCAACTTCGGGCCCAAAAAGGTGCATCACCCACCTCGGCCCAACAAACTGGAGACCTACACGGTCGGCCATGCAAGGCCTCAAACGGTGCCATACCGATACTAGACTGAAAGCTGTTGTTGTAAGAAAACTCCACCAATGGTAAGTGCCTCTCCCACGTCCCACTAAAGTCAAGGACACAACCTCGAAGCATATCCTCAAGGATCTGAATAGTACGCTCGGACTGCCCGGGAGTCTGAGGATGATAAGCCGTGCTAAAGGTCAACTTAGTACCCAAGGCACTCTGCAAACTCTGCCACAACCTAGCAGTAAAACGAGGGTATCTATCTGAGACGATTGTCACTGGGACCCCGTGCAATCTCACTATGTCCTGAATATACAAATCGGCAAGATGATCTACCGAATCTCTCACGCGCATAGGGATAAAGTGCGCCGACTTAGTCAACTGGTCTACAACCACCCAAATAGCATCACTACCCCGCTGAGTACTCGGAAGACCTACAACGAAGTCCATAGTGACATGCTCCCACTTCCACTCGGCAATAGGCAAGGGTTGCAACAAACCCGCTGGCCTCTGATGCTCGGCCTTCACTTGCTGACAAGTAAGGCACTTAGACACGAAAACTGCCACATCCTTCTTCATACCCCGCCACCAAAACTGGCGACCCAAATCTCGATACATCTTAGTGCCTCCCGGATGCACCGCAAGGTGTGAGTGGTGAAACTCTCGGAGTACCTCCTCTCGACAAGACTCCGGCACAAACAAACGGTCTCAGTACCTCACACTCAGGTCGGGATACACAGACAAACCCTTCTCAACCTTTCCACCGGAGATCTTCTCTCGGAGGGATTCTACCTCAAGGTCACTTCTCTATGCCTCTAACACTCGAGTCACAAGTGTAGGCTCAGATTATTGAGAGAAACAAAAAGACTTCTACTGAATCAACAAAAATAATTTATGTAGAACGCAATAGACTGACCACAAAAAGATTTAAGTGAACTTGTTGAGAAGGAATAGACTGACCTCAAGTTTTGTCTGAAAAAGAATATTGAGATGTGTTTAGAAGAAATGCTGGCGATGTTGTTGAATCCCCTACATTGAATGCCTCGGTGAAGTAGTTTCACATTGAATGTCAAGGTTTGCACTTATCAATTGTCATCATTGGCAGGGCAATGAGAGACAACAACTTTCATATAGAATGGATAGAGGCAACTAATAAACTTAGAAATTCATTTCGAACAACCATTGAAGTTGTCAATCAATAAGTTTATGGAAGTCCTAAAAAAGAAGCTAAAGAACACTATCTATGGCCTTTGTCTAGAATATTATCCCAAATACATGCACCCTATTTTGACATGGAAGTGAAATATAAAGGCTTGTTGAGTTGACTTTTGAGAACCATCAAACAAACATTTCGGACCAATTAACTTTATATTCAGGGAGCACAGACTGCTTCTGAAGAGTGATCTGAGAAACAATTAACTTTATTTCAATGGAAGCCCTTTTAATGCTCACCTTTTAGCTTGTGTGCCAAAAAATGGTGCTGCAAGTCTACTTGTGAATCGTTTGGAGGACATGGAGAAAATTATCCCTAATTTACAAGCCGATGTAGATGGTCTAAATGTCTTGAAGTATCTGAGTATTCATATATGTTCACAATTCGAATACTTGATCAACACAGAGGAATGGGGGATTTCACCACAGGCACAACCACCTGATCTGCAATTGCTCTTTAACGTGGAAGAATTGGGACTCTGGAAATTGGATTCTTTCAAAGGGATATGTGCAGGTGCACTTACTACTTTCAGCTGGGCTTGCTTCCCAAAGCTCAGGAAAATGGAAGTTAACGAATGTCCTGAACTATCAACTGTTCTTCTTCTATTCAATTTGCTTCAAAGGCTACTACATTTTGAGAAACTTACGGTATTCAAATGCGAGAAATTGGTACAAGTATTTGATTTTGGCCATGAAGGAAAAGGCATGAAGCTGCTTTCAAGTTTGAGAGATTTAACACTATGGGCCTACTTGAGTCAACATGTGCAACTCTACAACCTAAGATCTATGTCTGTCATTTCATGTGGCAAACTGAAATATGTCATCCAACCTTCCATAGCTGCTCTTCATCAACTTGAATGGTTTACATACATTATGAGCAAAGGTACTTCTATTTTACACATTTAACACACACACACACACACATCAGGTAATTAATTACATACATTATGAGTGAATTTTTTATTTTATTTTTTATTAAATTAAATCAAATTGAGTCCTTGTCGATAACACTAATAAAATAGTAAATCAATAGACTATATATTCGTTGTGTTTGTATGATCCACATCCGGCTAACTTTAAATTTACATTATACACTTCAATTTCAAAGTAAGTTTCAAGATGAAAATTCATGAAACATAGCATTTTTTAATAAACTCCAAACCAAATTATCAACTGCTCCTCATTGTGAGTACTTGATAATTTAGTTTGTACATATTCAGGGATCTATAGTAATTTTGAATTAAATTTAGAGCAATACTACACACACAAAATTTATACACTTAAAAATGTTCAAAAATTTTAATATACGATCGAGATTCATTCAAAATGTATACTCCACTACAAAAGAGTTGGCATATTATTTTTTTAGGTATATTTCTATGCATGAATTTTGTGCATAAAGAGACCCTTTATTACATTCAAATATTATTTTTAAATTTTTATATTACTTTTAATTTAAAATTTGTTGTTCTCTTTTATTATTGTAGTTAAAATTTAATATATTGTTCTCTTTTGTGGATGCAGTTTTATTTTTATTTTTAAGTGTTAAATTGATGGATAAAGAAATTTTATTTTTTATTGGCCTTTTAGACAATGAATATTCATTTATGCCTATTATCAAAAGGCCAAAGGCCTTTGGACAACAAATAAAATTATTTAACATTCTATCAACTACTCACACGGTAGTGCTCTCTGTGAGAATTAAAATTATTTTAATTCGGAAAGAAGAATACCTCCTGCCATGATGTTCAAGCCTTTGAATCTTGTTCTTGAATGGTCAAATTTTGAATATATAAACAAAATACACTCATAGAACGCTTTCACACAACCATATGGGAAAAGTGGAAGGAACAGAGCTTCAAGCCTATTCTATTCACAAAACAACGTCTATGTTTGATGGCTATCACAAGTATATATATAGATAGGCTTGAACTCATATCCAAGTGTAACTCCTCATCATCAGGAAGTTGTAACATCCTATGAAACCACCATATGGATAGTGAACAGACGTTAGTTACCCATTAACTATTAAACTAATTAAATATATATATATATATAATAAAAATATATAAAACAAAACAAACATGTGGCATATGGGCCACTTTATGGATATTCTTACACTCTCTACCTATGAAGCATGGGTACTTCGAAAAACATGCCGTACCCATACCGGGTACTTACCGGCGTACCGTACCTCGTGTGGTACTTCTGCATACGTATCGGGTATACAAAACACGTACCCAAGTTTTTTCTTCTTAATTTTTGATGTACCCAGACATACCTAGTATATATCCAAGCCGTACCGTACCTCAATTGAAATAATATTTTCCTTCTACTACAGAGATAAAACTCATTTCACTAGATTTCTTTTTTAGTTTTTGTTTTATGCTTAGCATGATTTTAAAATTAAACTATGGTTTGTAAGTTATTTAATATATTAACATTTAATTTTGATTTATACTTTTCCTTTTGGCATTAAATGTTAATTATAGGTTAGACCTTAACAAATTAAACCATTCAATTAATTTTTGCATTACTCTAAATTAAAAATAAATATTTTTTTACAAGCGTACCAAGCCGTACCCGTACCCTATTTTTTTTGAATTTTACCATATCGATGTACCTGTATCGTACGAGTACCAGTACTCGTACCCGTACCTGTGCTTCATAGCTCTCTACCATGCATAGAATTTTCAACCATTTAAATAATTTTATTCTTATTTGAGAGATTTTCATCAAATTTTAATGTAATAACCTTTGGACAATAAATGTTTTTGAGGCCTTTGGATAAAGATGGAAGACACCAAGTGGATTGAGATAATGCATTTCTTTAAACAAAAAAGAAAAAAGAAAATGATAACAATGGATTTCTTTTTGTCTTTTGTTTTTATTCCTTTTAATGAATTTTATATTAGGTTTTTATTAAGGGTCCCTCAACATTTTTATAGAAAAATTTCAGCACAAAAAAATTTCTCAAATAATATTATTGAGGGACCTTAACTAATAAGAAAAACTATATTCGATCTCTCCTATTACCAAAAGTTGGAAGGAATATTTCACTAATTTTTTCTTTTTATTAGGGAGGCCTTTTTTTTTTTTTTGGGTTTTAATTTGCCGAATTTTGAAAGTGAGACCTTAGACGATTGCCTTAATGGCCTAATAATAAAAAAGTTGTCATTAAGTCCACGGTGCTACACTACATGTATATTTATATTAAATATTTTATTTTTCCTAAGACCAAACAAAAAAATTAAAAATTAAAAAATACATATATACAATCAATCAAAAAGTAACAGAGGCCATGACTTGAAGTGATGCTAGAAAGTGTTATTCGCCAAAAGTGGAAGAGGGAAAGAATGCCTATTGCTATCTCTCTCAGAGCAATCTATGATCCTTGTGCATTGTGTAAGATCTTTATTCAATCGATAAGTAATCTAAAAATGCTGTGAGTTTTCAATATAAATTTTAATGCATAAGGAATAAATAAAATTAATTTGCCTTTCAATCTACATATTTTCTTTGAGGCCCATCCAACATACACTTGATAGATTTGTCAGCCTACGAAATCATGCATAGGTTGTTTAAATATCTTGTTCTCCATCCACATAGACAATATTATTAGGCTTCTTCATTTTTATTTTTATTTTTTGTCATTATCAATGTTTATTGTAATTTTTCCCTATTTTTTCCCCAAGAAATACAAACTAGTACTCTGGAAGATGAAATCCATGCTGAATCTTAATTAGATTGCTAACCAGATTATGAATTTATGAGGAATAACTCTCATAAGTAAGTGGAGAATTCATGGTTTACCTCAAACTATACCCAAAAATCATACAATTCTTATTTGAAAGGAATTTGCTATTACAGAATAAAGACTTGTTTTGTGAATTTTTTTGTAAAACCTTTTTTTAGAAATTTTTTCTAAAACCTATTCCATTTTTTAGGAAATACAAAAAAGTTATTTCCAAAATTTCAAAAACTGTTTGTTGTGCAAAAATGAAAACAATATGTAGGCAATGGGTGTTTTTGAGATTTTCATTTTTTTTCCCAAAAATAGGAAAAAAAAAAAAGCAAAAAATCAACAGAATTTGTAGCAAAATATTGATTGCTCTACCCTTAATTGATAGATACAGCTAGTTTATTATTGAGTTTTCATCTTTTCTTTGTAGTTGTCAAATGTAAAGAAGGCTGAGCTACTTCCTATGGTATGTGATGTCCACCTTACTTAGGATGCCATTGTGTAAGGACATATGCTTCCTATGATTTGTGTTTCCAAATAATTGTCTTGCTTTGCTATATCAAAACGACTACTCTAATTAAAGGTATGTTCGCCTAATATGTGCTAAAGATTTGAAGAGTAAATAAAGGGGAAAAAGTACCCAATGTGTGTAATTTTACTTTCTCTGCATTGTAATGGAGCTTGTATCCAAAATTCTTTTATCTCAATTAACAGTATTGTATATGTTTGTTTTCATGCTTCTTTGTATCTGTGCTAAAAAATATTTTGCAATTTGCTAGTTATTGACATGTGATTTACTAGTAATAATTCATTGTACAACAATGAATTGTTGCTTGAATTTGTTAAGAGGAGCTTGTGATTCATTCGTAGTGAGTTTATGTTTAGGAATCCAAGGAGTCCACTTGTGTAAAACTTGACTCTCAACATGTATTGTTGGAAACACATACCAACCTAAAAGCTTAAACTTGTATAAGTGGTGAATCCATCCAACGTAATACTAAAACTCTTCCTTTTTGTTTTCCCTTCCCGATACGAGACTTTTCATCTTTACAATCTTTTCCTCAAATCTAAACCACACATCAGGAAAAGTTCTCCCCATGTATTTATTCAATCGAGCTGTGGATTTGAGAAATACTAAAGTTAGGTCAGAGCCCTAGATTTAATCAAGTCCATGGACATTCTAGCTCATTGATGAGTCCGAAATTTCATGATCCTGAAGCCAATAGAGTCTAAGGCCAAGTTTGGCATGTGTCCAAAAAGTCAAAAAGCTAAAAAGTTACTCAAAAAGTTAAAAAGTTATCACTATTCACCAAAAGTCAAAAAGTACGGCTGCACAACTTCCAATCCTAATTTTCCCTTACACACTAATTTATACAATTTTTTTAATACACATTTTTCCATAAAAAGTCAAAAAGTTAACCCAAACAACCATATTTTTTTCCTCAACTTTTTAATCTAAAAAATCAAAAAGTGCACTTATTTAGGACATCCCAAACAACCCCTTAGTCTTTTCTTGTGTTTGATAATAACAAAAAAACAAAAAGAGTCTTTTCTTGTGAGTCGGGCCTCAATTTTATCTGTTTGTCGTCAGTTAATGACAATGGTTTGCTGCTGAGAGATGCAGGGCATAAGTGTTTGTCATTTAGGCACTGTATTTAACATTATATGTGGAAGTTTTTTGCAATTTTGCTCGTAAGCTATGATTTGTTTTGATTACAAACTTTGTTATTTTTTATTTATTTATTTATTTTTTTGTGTGAATATTTGATACCAATCTGCTGTTGGAAATTCAGTGCTTATGAGATAAATGGTTGTCCTCACTAGTACAGATATATCCAACATAATCTTTAAGAAAGCCCATTTCTACACCGAAATTAGTACTGTTTCCACTTGTATCAATCAGCAGCTTGCTGATTTTTTTTTTTTTTTTTTGTTGATAATTCTATTCATCTGCTGCACTAAGGATATGCTATTAATTTTACTTTGTATGACTTGGCCCCAAATTTTGTTTGTAGTGGACTAAAGATATAAGATTTTGAAGAAATCCATAGAAATTCAGTTTGGGGGATATGCCACTAATTTTACTTTGTACGACTTGGTGCCATCTGTGGAAATTCAGTTTGCGGGAACACAACTTATATATTCAATGAATGGTTATAATGTCATAGTTCATTTATTGAAATTCTTGGTAGCCATTCCTTCCCAAGTAAAGGTTTCTGGATTTGATGCTTTATCAGATCATAAGATAGTCAATCATGAGGTACTAGAGGTCCCACATGTTAAATTATTGAAAGAAAGGAAGAAAGAAAGAAAGAAAGAACAAATAACTCGTATTGAATCCACCAAAAAATAGATTTATTTCAAATACAAAAAAGTGATTTAAAATATTTCTCTAATACTCCACATGCTGCTTCTGAGGAGGAATGCTTCTTCAAATAAAGGTCATGTTTACACTGAGTTTTGCTTTGAACGGTTAGAAAAATGTTATGCATTAATATAATTTAATTAATAAAATGATTAAGAGATTTACGATAAATAAAATATGAAAGTAAGTAAATTCATATAGAGTAAGAAATGGTTGGCCTGTGAAATTTAAAGGCGTGTAGTCACTACCCTAAAGCCGTTGTTTCTCTCCACTTGAAAGTACAACTAGAGTGCAACGGTTCCAAGTGTTGGAAATGATTTCGGCAAATAATTAATTTAAGTAAATAATAAATAAAATAAAATAAATAACAAAATTAAACCTTACAGTACTTTGCAGATAGTTTATAAATAAGTTTGTGATTGAGGCCAAAGTTTGTGATTGAACACGTGTCTTTAAGATAGAATTTCATCCTCTCCAATCGTGCTTGAAAACAATGGACGTCTTGTCTCCAGGATACAACAATCACCACAACCGAAGAGAGCACACTCTTTGATTGTACAGCGAAGCAAAATTATGTTTTGCACTCACAAGAATTTAGACTCACGGATGAACACTGAATGTATGAAAGAAAGAAAGGAATTTCCGAATTTGAGAATGAGTAAAACTAGAATGGGGGCTGCCTTTATATAGGCTTGTTGGCACCTATTCAGTTTGAATAGAAAATGCATGAAGAAGGGACATGACCCTTGGGTCATACCCTTTAAAATAAAGAGACACCACCCTTGGGATATATCCTTTATAATGAAGAGGCACCATAAAGGGTTGTGTATCCTTTCATTCGAATGGAGTCCATTTCCATTCACTTTTAAATTTTTTCCAACAATCCCCCACATGAATGAAATTGATGAAACGAGAAATGCAACATGCAGACTATGTGAGTACAAATCTGAAAATATACTGCATAGGATATGTAGCTTTTGGCCTTGAACCTTCCCTTGTAAAAGACTATCAGATTTACTGGCTGATTAGTGAACATGATGTCTTGAACTGTTCTACCATTAATGTAAACCTAGACAATAGTCTGTCACACAGTTTTATTTCCATACACAACTTGGTTCTATCGGTTGTGTCCATTTTGGCCCTAGACAATTCTTGGATTCATGAGTGCTTGACAGAATTCAGCCTTATCAATTCTCATAGAAGAGGCCCATTCACACTCATATAGGTGATCCTTATTTCGAGTCTCGTAAATACTCCTTTTGAAAGATATCCCTCTAGGTTTTTTCAAGATATAAGTAATCATTAAAAGCATAGCTTATCCTAAGTCTCCTTCATACAACACATGTTGCAGATATCACTCTCATCAGAGGAAGATGGGGATATACTCCCTTAGTGATTTCTGGTGAGTCATCCATAATTCGGTTGTCCCTTTAAACCTAGATCTTGGGATCTCCAGTCAGCTAGGTTGGGTTGCCATTATGGCGTCTCAGAATTAATAGGCTTTAATCATATTCCCCTTGATGAACTTTTCCTTATTCGCTCTCTGGTCAAACTTTTTGTTTGCGGCCGCTATTTTTCGTTTGACCTTCTCGGTTATATATTATTGAGCAATTAGTAGATCCACTATATTGTCTTTAAACAATATTTACAATTGAGAGCAAATACCCTGTCACGCCCCACTTTTATTACTCGAAGTCATTGCCACATTCATTAACTTAATTCAATTTTGGAGATAACATGTGGAAATAAACTCATACATTCAATCCGTAGAAGTGATTGACAATACTCTCATTCATATACAAAGTAAATATTACATGAACATACTTAATAAATTGCCCTTGGGCTTACATCACTTAAGGTTCAAGAAGAAGGGTGTAACCCTTTCACAACAATGGCATTCCGCCAACATAACAGAGGCCCCGTGGCCAGTAAATAAGCAGATTCAAGTCTTGCAGCTCAACCTGCTTAACACCTGAAAAGGATTCAACAACGTGGGATGAACATATAGTCCAGTAGGGAACTCAACATGATCCTCAACAATAACAACTTACAGATAGCTATGATCATGAACCCTCATTCTCATACTAGAATAGTAATGTGACAGTTTATACAAAATATATATATGTATGAACTTTTCTCGAAAACAACCATTTCATTCGACACTATAAACGATTCCACTTTCCCTTCCTTTCGTTAACCCCCATTCCCACTCTTTCATAACATTAACAATTACTTAGGAAATAATCTCACTAAGCCTGATACTCTCTTCCATTTTCAATACATACACAGATGTACCTTTTCAAAACATGTTTATCTTTAAAACATTCGTTCTCCTTCACACTTTCCAAAAGACAAAAATGACATTTTGGTTTGTTTCCACTACTATCACAACTATACATGCATATCTTTGTAAAAAAAAAAAATGTAAATTTACAATCCACCAACATGTATACAATCAACCAATGGAGTAACTCGGTCCTCCGAACTGTAACCAATCAAATCCATGATATTTTCAGTTACAACGAAACAACAACAATCCCACTTTGCTCTACTAGCTATGTGCTTAGTAAGCCAAAGATATACTGAAATAACTACAACCAACTTCGCTCTACTAGCTATGTGCGTAGTAAGCCAACAATACACCCCACTCAACAACATTAACAAGAAGCCAGTTTACCAGGCACTAGTTGGAAGGGTATGGTGCCTCCGATTATTAGCGCGGTCAGTTCTCCAGGCGCTAGCTGGAAGGTAACGGTACCTTTGATTCTAAGCGCGGGGTATAACACCAACAATCACAGCACATCAAGGCATAACCAACATGTATAATGCATATACATAAACTATCAAGACATCAGCAATGTGTTAAAGTATATGAACACATGACTATCTCCTTTCGAGCAAATATACATATATATAATGTATCTAGCACTTCATCACATACGATGTTCAATTAATCAATGGTAAAATGCATACCCGACAATTCTACACAACCGTGTCATCCTCCACCGATGACCAAGGACAAAACCTCTAGATGCATATAATTAGTACATCTATTGAAGACTCAATTATCATGAATCACAAACCCAACAACAATATTAACGTGGTAGTTAAAGATACAACTTCTACATGTGTGTTCAACACTCAAGATACAACAATCCAATTCTCAAACTTATTTCGAAAACACTTTCTTCATTTTCTCAAAAACAATTCCATTTCCTTTTTGTTATCACAAAACCAACTCCACATTCCTTGTTTCCATAAAATCAACTCCAAGCCATGGTTAATCCCTTAGGCATTAACACCCTTACCACACTCATTTGACAAAAGAGATTTACACACAATGGTCAACAAACCCTTATTTTCATTTACCCAATCAAAATATAATTTAGGGCTTTTTCTTCCTTTAACTACAACATGCTAATTTATATTCTAATTAGTCAAGACAACAATCAATGAAGCCAAACCCATTCTCAACACAACCAATCCTAGGTCTATTTTATGATTTTCAAACAAATCCAACATGATACAATTTTCATGCAATACAAAAATTACAACATATCTATCTATAGACGGAATATTGAAAAAGAACAAGGAGAATCCCTACCTCAAATGGAGAACTCAAATAGAGAAGATGACCCAAAATCAAAGTGCTCCAAATCCCAAATTTCTTGGATCAAAACGAAGCCCTCGACGATCAACACACTTCTTACAAAGGCCCAAGGTGAGGAAAACACTCTAGCTAGATCAATCCTAAGAGAGAAGTTAGGTTTTAGAGTGAGGTGCTCTCCAATGGCTTTTTCGAAAAAGTAAGAGAGAGAAAGGAAATCAAAAAGTGATTCAAAAAGCTGAATCTCGGTGTGTTATACAGGTCGCCCCGCTCGAGCGTGGAAACCCCCGCTCGAGCGTCACTCACAGACTCCCGCTCGAGCGCCCAAACCCCCGCTCGAGCGGCGGATACAACCATCCAGAAGTTTTGCAGAACAGGTCCCCGCTCGAGCGTCAAACTCCCCGCTCGAGCGTATAAGCAACAACAAAGGCCCGCTCGAGTGCCAAAAGCGCCGCTCGAGCGGAGACGCCAAAAACTGGGCAAAAATTCTAAGTTTTAAAACACAACCAACTTATTCCCAACAAGCCCAACACAACCCAAAACTCTAAGATAAAGAGTAAGGGATAGAAAAGAGGATAAGACAACAACAAATCTACGGAACCAAGTCCGGATTACAGTTCAGCAACAATAGGGAATACCGGGATCGCTATAACCCTATGGTACTAAGTCTTTGATTATATCAAGACTCACTGTTACTTTATATTATTCCCATACTTAAAATTAATTAATAGACATAGAGATGTTCTTAGGATTTAACAAAATCATTTTTGTTTCTCCTTCAGCTTTGTCTTAGACAAAGAATTGAGATCCATTATGGACCTATCATCGGAACCGCTACTTTAGTAAAATCTTTCAAGCATCTCCACATTTCAAGTACTCTAAGAAAAATTAATTTCTTTGTTAGGACATTAGCATATGAAAATATCAATACACCCCCACAATTCTGATATAAATCAGAATATAACATTCATCACTTATTGACTATGGTGTGCTTGAATAACAAAATTCTAAATCAAATTTATGAAATAGAAAACCCAAAATAATTATGATTATACAAATCATATCCTCATAAAGATTTTTCCCAAAAACCAAACAATTCAAAATCTCATTTGATTATATAAATTCTTACAATGCAATCAGGAAAAAATATTTGTATCTCCAAATTATAAGATTCAAACTATTAATTTTGAGTACTTCCTGTTCAAGTTTCTGTGGGTAACTTGTCATGAATCATGATTAGCAGACAACTTTTCTTCGCTTCCCCACATTCGTGGTAATATATAAATCAACACAAAACATGACTCATTGTTAGACAAGTGTCACCGTTACAACTAATAACGCATGTTTGATAGAATCATATTTTATTTATTCAAAATGAATATTTGTGACAAAAGATAATTAAATTATCTAACCAAGAGTAAAACTCCCACATGAGTAACTATTTACTTTCTTTTATGGTTAATGCTTAGTGCAACAAACATCTATGTAACCCTGACATAATTGAATACTCACTAAAATATATAAACCAACTTTACTTCACAGGTGTCATAATAATTGATGACAACTTAAGTCACAATACTCAAAGTTACTTTAAAAAGAACTTTCACCTTGATTATCAACAAAATAATAATCGACACAAAAGATTCTTCAATCTTCTTTCAATTAAACGACATAACTGTTTAAACCATCATGATTAACCTTCTTTGGTATTAACGGCTGTTAATACTGCTATCACAATCAAACTTTGATTTACACATGAGATATAATTTTCTAAATAATACTCCACAAGAGATCCATTGATAATAACATGGATGTCATAATCACCATCACAAATTAATTGAAAATTTCTCAAACTTTTAAATAAAATTGTATTTTAAATCACATGACACTAGAATTAAATCAGTCAAAAAAATAACACATATCACACAATATGCTATAAGAATTTCATATCAAAAAAATCATTTCAAATTAATTAGAAATGTTAAAAATTAATACAGTCATGAATCAACAGTAATTACTACGCAAGGCATGGCAAAAACTAGACATAATAATTATCATGTCTATAAAATAATTTGACTAATAACGATTAAAAATCTATCTTATTCAGAATACCCACTGCACCATTAAACATGTATTGCAGCACACCAGTTATCATAACACAGAAACCAATTCTGTTGGTTAGACACTTGACTTACAAATCTCTTGCAAAATATTAAAAATTATATATTTCATATAAAGCATGGAAATTTATGTTTTACAAACCCAAGAAATGTTTTTATTCATATATAATTGGAACAAGTATTTGATTTTGGTTCTGAAGGAGAAGGCATGAAGCTACTTTCTAGTTTGATAGATTTAACTCTAATGTACTTGCCTAGATTGAAGCATATATTGAACTGCTCCAGTCGTCAACATGTGCAACTCTGCAACCTAACAGGTATGTATGTCAATTCATGCGGCAAACTGAAATTTGTCTTCCAACCTTCCATAGCTCAAGCTCTTCATCAACTTGAATGGCTTTGGGTAAGTGACTGTGAAGAAATGGAGGAAATTGTTGTTGCCAAGCAAAACGAAGGGCGCAAAGAAGATTAGAGAGTGGACTACAAGATGGTGTTCAAAAGTCTCAGAACACTTTCCCTTTCACTTCTTCCAAACCTAAGTGGTTTCTGCACAGGAGGAGACGACTTTCCTTTTGAATGGCCATCCTTGGAATATCTTCAAGTGAATGAGTGCCCCAAAATGAAGACTTTCGCTGCCACTACTTCCGCCAACACACCAAAACTGAAAGAAGTTGGATTGGAGTACTCCGTGATACCGCTACAGGGGACGAACTTGAATGAATTAGTTTATGCAAACCCATATCATTTCAAAGCCACCTAAGGTACTTCTCTATTTTACCACATTTAACATATATACTTACATTATGAAGCAATGTTTTTTTTTTTTTTTTTTTCAAAAAAGTAAATTAAATTGGGTCCTTGATTAATAAACTAGTAAAAATCAATGGACTGTATATATTCATTGTGTTTGTATGATTCATATCCAACTAATTTTAAATTTGCATCGTATACTTCAATTTCGAAGAAAATTTCAAGATGAAAATTCATGATACAATGTATTTTTGAATAAATTACAAATCAAATTAGCAACTCCTCCTCATAGTTGATAATTTAGTTTGTACATAATTACATATCTCTAATAATTTTAAATTAAATTAGAGCAATACTACATACACAAAATTTGTACACTTAAAAATGCTTAAAAATTTTAATATGCTGTGGAGATTCATTCAAATTGTGGACTTCACTATATTAGAGTTGAATCTTAAACACATATTATTTTTTTTGGGTATATTTTTGTGTATGAATTTTGTGCATAGAGAGACCTTTTATTACACTCAAATAATATTTTTAATTTTTTTTTGTATAGATTACACTTTTTAAGGTAAAATTTATTGTTTTCTTTTATTATTTAGTTAAAATTTAATATATTATCCTCTTTCGTGCATAGAGTTTTATTTTTATTTTAAGTGTTAAGTTAAGTTGATGGATAACGAAATCTTGCTTTTTATTGGCCTTTTACAATGAATATTCATTCATGCCTTTATTATCAAAGGCCTTTGACTATCTAAAAATAAAATAAAAAATCGCCTTTGGACATGAGATAATAAATGGAGAATTTTTTTTAAGGTACCTAATAATAGTAATTTAGAGGATAAAGGACACAAAAAAAAAACAGTGATACATCAGGTCCCTGAACAACATGGCGCGCATTTTTAATTATTTCGTGGACCAAAATACCCTTCACAAAACCAACACAGAGACGAAACTGATTCCGACGACTGAGTTTCATTCCAAGCATCCAACCATATCTTCACGAACAAGAGAACAACAAAACTAGGGTTTCAATATCATCTTCATCTTCACCATCGACATTAGAGTTTCATTATCTTCTGCAAAAATCATTCCCATTCCTTCCTCATAAATTTCTCTGACCCCGTTTTCACTGTTCATCGTCATCTCAGTTCATCTTCGTCATGTCACATCTTCATCTCAGAGCGTATCAGCTCGCCATTAAAGTTTCATCCTAACTCTGATAAGTTTTTCTACAATACAACTAGATTTTCTCTAGACACACAGTTAATTGCATTTTATATTAACATTCCATAAATTAGGGTTTCAATTTCGTAATAAAAAGCTACATGAATTTGAAAAAAGTTATTTCTGTGTGTTTTGAACTTATTCTTGAACATGTTTGTGTGATTTTATCTGTAAATTTCTCTAGCATTTGAATTTCTCTGGTTTTTGCTTGATGTATGTTTCTTCTTTCAATTTTCTCTGGCATGTTTATTTTGAAAAAAGCTATTTCTCTATGTTTTCATCTTATTCTTGAACATGCCTCTGTGATTTGGTCTATAAATTTCTCTGCTCTGTATATTTCTCTGTAATATGTATTTTTAATTAAAATGTCTATCTTTCTCTGGAATGTCTATTACTCTCTTGTCTCTATCTAAGTTTCTCTGGTATTTATAATTTTCTCTAACCACATCACTTTCCTCCCTTGTGTGTCTTTATCATGTTTAATTTTTTCTGGTTGTGTATGTAAATTTCTTTGGTATTTTAATATTATGAACTGGAATGTATGTTTCTTTTTTGGATTTTCTCTGGCATGTTTATTTTGAAAAAAAGTTATTTCTTTGTGTTTTGATCTTATTCTTAAACATGTTTCTGTGATTTTGTCTATAAATTTCTCTGAAATATGTATTTTTCTCTGGAATGTCTATTACTCTCTTGTTTGTATTTAAGTTTCTCTGGCATTTATAAATTTTTCTGGCCACATCACTTTTCTCCCTTATGTGTCTCTATCATGTTTAATTTTCTTTAGTTGTGTATGTAAATTTCTCTGGGATTTTAATATTATGGACTTGAAATTTTCCCTAGAATGGAAATTTTCTCAAGAATGTGTAATTTTCTCCGGAATGTGTAATTTTCTCAGGTATGTTTATTTTGTTCAATTCTTGGTTTCAATGTGGTATAATTTTCAGTGGCATGTTTAAATTACTTTGTTTATTTTATCTTGCTAATTGTGGAATGAAAATTTTCTTTGGCTTGCCATGTTTACTTTTTTCTGTCATTCATTTTCTGTGTTTGCTAGATATATGTTTCTTTTTTCAATTTTCTCTAGTTATATTTTACTCCTATATGTAATTTTAACAATTATTGAAAATTTCTCTACCATGTTTATGATGCTTTGTTGATTTTCTCTGGCAATGAAAATTTTCTGTGGCTAGATGTATTCCACATTAAAACAATTAGTACTTTGACATTTAATTTTTAGTGTCTGATTTTGTCTGACATTTATAATTTTCCCTGGCCACCTTAGTTTTCTCCCTTATGTGTAATTTTCTCTGACATGTCCAATTTTCTCTGGCATGTTCAATTTTCTCTGGGATTTAATGTTGACATCTTTATGTTTTCATCATTGTCTAGAAATGGCAAAACGTAAAGGCAGTAAAACACCGGAAACACCAAGCAAGAAACAGAAACTCTCTCAGTCTTCTTATGATCTAAGATAAAAAACCACCAGCAAAACACCGGAAACACCAAGCAAAAAACAGAAACTCTCTCAGTCTTCTTATGATCTAAGATCAAAAACCAGTAGCAAAACACCACAAACTCCTTGCCAAAACACACAAGTCCAAGGTGATGAAGCAACTAGCATCAAGATGAGTACCCCAACTTTAAAAGACTCAAGCTCAAGGGGGAAAAAACCTGTTAAACTCCAAAGAAAAAGAGCTCACTACAACATTCAATACCGATCCAACCTCTCATTTGTTTTCTCCTTTTTTCAAACGCTTAATTCAATTCAAACCAACTTGTAGAGCTTCAAAAGACCCCATTCTGGTATTTGATCCAAGCTCTAACCACTGGAAGGATGGATCCAAAGAAATCTAGGAAATCTGATGATGATGTAGTTGCAATAATCCAATGTTACAATGAAAAAACAAAAGCATTCACAGTTGGTAAAAAGAACTTGACCTTTACAACCAATGACATGACCTTGATTTTTGGTTTGCAAGGAGGTAAATGAGCCATGTCATTAAGATACTCTAAAAAGCCAAAATCTGTATTCCTAAGGAGAATATTCCAAAAGGACACAAGGCTCACTGGTCCTGTTCTTAAAAATGCCTTGGTCAAAGCAATGAAAGGCAAACAACTAACTGACTTCAAAGATGTAGCAATCATTGTTACATTGTACTTGTGTCTCACCCTATTTTTTACAACAAGTGGGAATTCAATAGGGTGGGTTTTTATAAAGTATATGGAACCTCTTGAATCAATGAAACAGTATGATTGGTCAGAAGCAATCACATCAACATTGATTGATTCTATCATAGCATTGCACAAAACTCCAGAAAAAGTTACGGGGTGTGTCATTGCATTGCTGGTAAGTATAATATCCATTTAAATTTGCAGTTATCATACTTACAAATTTGTGTGTTTAGCAAAATTTAATTACTTTAATTTTCATCACAGTATTGGCTATGTGAACATGCAAATATCATTGACTCGGAAGACAGTAACACAACTGACTTCCCAAGATGTGCCAAGTGGAACCTACAAAGCTTGACGAAACAGCTGCAGAAGACACCAGTCCACTCTCTTGCACCTCAATAGGTTAGATTTTTATCGCCACTGAAATCTCAATGAAATTCCAAAATTTCTCTGACCACTGGTTTGTTTCCCTCCTTATGCCTTGATTGATTGAGATCAATTTTCTCTGAACTATCAATTTTCTCTTCTTTGGTTGCCACTGGTTTATTTCTTCCATTGTAATCAATTTTTTCTGCAATCCAAATTGCTCTAACCACAATTGTAACACATTAACTTATATGCCCTGATTGATTTTCTCTAATATCTAAATTATGTTGGTTGTTTCATAATTTTCTCTGGCCCATAAAATTGTTTTTCCTTGTGTGTAATTTTCTCTGGCCCATAACTTATGTGCCTTGCATCTTTAATTAACACTGTTTATTTCTACCCTTCTAATGAATTTTCTCTGGAATCCAAATTTCTTTGACACATTTATAGTAAAACCTTAACTTATATGCCTTGATTTGATTTTCTCTGATATCTAAATTATGTTCCTTGTCTGTAATTTTCTCTGCTTCATAAAATTAACTCATTGTCTGTAATTTTCTCTGAAGTTTGTTTTCCATTAGTATCATTTAGATGAACTTTATTTTCCTTATTTGAATTTTTTCTCTCAGTGAATTTTGTAACATTTCTTTAATAAAAGAGCCTCCTGTTACAGATAGATAACAAGGAGCTAGTTCAAAACCTATCAAAGGAGTTCTGTCTTAGTAAAAAGAAGAAGAAAGAATCAAAAAAGGCAATTGTCAAATTCAAGGAGACATTCGAAGATTTATCTGAAGAAGGAGGGAATGAAGAAGCAGAAGGCAACATAGAAGAACACGAAGCTAGCAATGGACAAGAAAATCGAGCAAGCAATGGAGAAGTGGAAGCCAGAGAAGAAAGTGAAGAAATAGAAGTAGAAGACAAAAAAGAAAATGAACAGAAAGAAGAAGACAGTGAAGAAGAAGATGAAGGCACTCAATCTAAACAGGAAGAAGAAAACAATGAGAAAAGTGATGAAGAAGAACATAATGAGCCGATGGACCAACATCATGATAGCATTTGTGGCTCAACAATGCATCAGCCTCAAGAATATGAGGAAGCAAATGATGTCCAAATTGCTGATCTACATCAAAGACTAAAGGCACTTTCTAAATCTAAAATAGAAGAAGAGAGAAATTGGAATGAATTACTTGCAGAAAAGGATATTGCAATAAGAACCTTGACATCACTTAACTCAGAACTTCAAGAGAGAGACAGCACAATCCAAATGAAACTAAGGATGTCGGAGGTTCAAAAAGAAGATGATACAAAAACAATTCAACAGTTGAGGTATTCAATTTCAGAGCTTGAAACTGCAAATGCTAAATTGCATAAACAAATTCAAGAACTATCCGTCCAACTAGCAACAGAACCTTACCGAACACCAACACAAGTTCAACCATAAGGTCAGTGAAAATCTTGAGCCACAAAAAGTTATGTCCTTGTGTCAACATAACTCAGAGAAATTTCTATTTATTATAATTTTCTCTATCAATGGTAATTTTCTCTGGAAGTTAAATTTCTCTGAACACATTAGTTTTTGCTGCTTATTTCTATTGATTTCTACTGCTTATTTGATTTTCTCTGTCTATTTTCTTATTCGATTTTTGGGGCTTGTTTGATTTTCACAGTGTATAATTGGAATGAAAGTGGAACAACAACCAACAATCCAACAAGAACAAATGGCACACAAAGAACAATCACAACAAAAGACGAAAGTCTATGGTAACTGAAAAATATTGAATCAAATAAATTTACATATTGAAATATCATCTGTTACTTCAGAAAAATTTCACTTTTACTGATATTTTCACTGTCTACAGTCAAAAAAGATCCTACATCAATGATAAAAAAAATTAAAGGCAAAAGAAAGGAAAGAAAAGCAGCACGATCCAGAATTTCAATATCCCAAAGTTGCGAAAGTGACTAGAGGTTTGAAGCAAGCTGCAAAGCAAACCGAGTAAACCACGAAAGACAAAGAAGTACTTGATGCTGATGCGTACATCCTACCTCAACCAACAAGCATCAGAAATCTTGGGTTTTTTCACAAACTCTACCGGTTTCAAGATTGATAAAAGATCATGTAAAAGACATCTTGCAGCACATATCAAATGTGTTTGGATTTGAGTAAGTACAACAAACAAAACAGAAGATAACAAACAACAATTTACTAACTTATATTGCATTAGCAACTATTAAATCCCTTCTTTGTCATCTTGTAGAGCTTTAATCTGGACAAGTGAGTTGAATCTCATTACCTTCGAAGACATTGGAAACCTAATAAAGCAAAAAGAAACTGCCAGCAATGTAAGCCTTTCATCAAAATTTCTCTGCAATGTTCTATCAGACTTTATAAACCAATATTACAATTATAAATTATATTTTCTAGGTCATTGATGGCTATGGAGAGATCCTTTTTGCTGACCAAAGCAGAGAAAGACAACAACCAACTTCATTTTTTTTCATATCCATGAGCTTAGTATGTTACTACTCTTTTATTTGATTTTCTCTGGAATTTACTTACTACTTTCTCTTGTTAAGATACTTATTGAAGCCAGCTATGTCACTAGTCTAATTTTCTCTAGCTAGTTGTGTGCATTTAAAATTTCTCTGTGTGTATATTTCTTAAATTCCTGTCATTTCAATTTTCTCATAACATAACCATTTTTTGATTTTTTCTGACCATAGTATTTCATCAAGATGACGGAAAATCAAACTTTTCGAGTCTCATTATTTGACAAGCATATTGAAACAGCATGAAGGAACTACAAGTTCCTCCATTTCCCAATAAATACTGAGGGTAATGAGAAGTCAACACATGGAAATCACTAGACCTTGCTTGTCCTGGACAAAAAAGACAATTTATGGAGGTTCTACAACTCACCAAGGCCAAGGAGGGATGATGCAGAAGACAAATATGTCAAAGATGCAAAACAATTGGTAACGAGTGCAAATTTCTCTGATCCATCATAATGTTTATGCGATGATAATTTTCATAGAATTCCATTGATTTGTCTGTAAATTTCTCTGTTATTTAAAAATTATTTTTTTTGCAGCAAGATTATGTGGAGAATTTTTTGAAAGCTTGCGTTGAAAGAGAGGCACAATCACAACCCTCTTTCAAATTGATAAACTCACAAAACACAAGTTACGACTTTGAGTATGTCAACAATACTCCACAACAAGACAGTGATTCATAAGTTTCATACAACATCTATAAATAAGATAATTTGATTTGAATTTTTCTTAAAACTAACTATACCTATAATTTGTATGCAGTCTGGATTGTGGCCTCTTTGTATGTTATATAATGAGACAATATAGCAAGCATGAATCTATCAGCTCGAAATTGTCCACACAAGACATAAGGTTGATGAGGACAGAAATCATAGAGATTTGTGACCGAAGTTGGCCGGTCATGGACAGAACCAATTCAAATACCTCCAGAAGAAGAACCAAAAGTGTAATAGTGAAACTAGTGAAATGAAGACAAAGTACACAATATAATTAGGATTAACCATTCAATTTGTTTTTTCATACATTGAAGGAATGATGATGCTTGACATATATATATATATATATCCTTTTTTGACTAATGTAAATTTCATACCTATCAATGGTTAAATATATATATATTTTTTTATTGTGATTGTCAACACAATCCACACAGAGAAAATTGTTTGCAAAAATTTCTCTAGTATGACGTTACCAGAAATTCACAGAGAAATTTAACTCGTATCGTCCCAAGGGGATGCCTATATGATCATATAATCTGTAATGCTTTGTGTTGGTACAAAACAATCATCAAATTCGAAAAACA
Organism: Camellia oleifera; assembly: GCA_022316695.1. NCBI lineage: Eukaryota > Viridiplantae > Streptophyta > Magnoliopsida > Ericales > Theaceae > Camellia > Camellia oleifera. Next base: position 63,192,764 of record CM039308.1, read on the forward strand.
CAAAGTGCACAGTAATTTTCTCTGCTATTGGCAAATTTCACTAGATGAATTTGAAGCTTCAAAACACAATGCCCAGATAATTTTCTCTGCTAGTGGAAAATTTCTCTAGATGAAATTGACTGGTATTATAAACAGACTACCCATAGTATGTTTCAACAAACACAATGCACACTGTAATTTTCAACACTATTAGCAAATTTCTGTGGATGAATTGGACCTCACAAAACACAATGCACATTTCAACAATCATAATGCCCATAGTAAATTTCTCTTCTATTGGAAAACTTCTATGGATGAATTTGACTGGTATGAAGTTACTAGAAATTCACAGAGAAATTTAACTCATATCGTGCCAAAGAGGGTGCTTATATGATCATGCAATCTGTAATGTACTGTGTTAGTACAAAACAATCATCAAATTCAAAAAACACAATGCACACAGTACTTTTCTCTACTATTGGCAAATTTCTTTGGATGAATTTAAAGCTTCAAAACACAATGCAAAGAGAATTTTCTCTGCTATAGGCAAATTTTTCTGGATGAACTTGACTGGCATTACAAACCCACTGCCTATAGTATGTATCAACAAACACAATGCACAATTTCACTACCATTGGAAAATTTCTCTGGATGAATTTGATAGGTGTTATTATATACACTGTCCAAAAAATACATTTCACAAAACAAAGTACACAAAGTAATTATCAAATGTATTATTCAATCAATAAAATGTATTATCCTCAACTATTTAACAAAGATTCCTTGCATGTCCTCTTATTATGGCGACCAATACTCTCACAACGACCACACTTAATCACCCTTTTAAACTCTCCAATAGAAGAAATTCTGTTCTTTTTTGGCCTCCCAACTGGTCTCTTACTCAATGGAGGTAAAATCATAGCATCATAAATTCTACACATAGGTTTTTCAACAGTTGGAACTGAGCTAATCGAAAACAAGTATGCTTGACGATACATATCAGCAAGAAAAAATGGTTCAACAAATGAATTCAAATTCTTTCCACTCCTAAAAATTGCAGCAACAGCATATTGACATGGATACCCATTTATTTCCCATTTTCGACATGAACAAGTTCTCAACCCAAGATCAACCATAACCGAAGGAAAACAATGCACTTCAAAGACATTATCAGATGATAAACTCACATTCCATGTCCTCCTATCCGAGAAAACCTTCTCCAATACACTATCCATACGAGGACAGAGAACTTTATTCCATTTACTAGAGAGCAGCCTCCTATCAGACCTCATATTCATGATTTGCAACCGTATCATGTCCACCAAATTTGTTTTTGGCAAGTGTCGAGCGTTTCGTATCCATGAATTGAATGACTCAGCAACATTTGAATACATCTCACCATAACGTTTCTCTTCAAAATATGCATCACACCAATTTTCATATGGTAAACTTCTCAAAAAAACACTCACAATGTCTCCTCCCTCACTTTTTAATTCATTTAACTTGAAATGAAATGATGCCTTTGTTGGCGCATATGCACATTCTGAAAACTTGGATACAATCGTCTCCCTAACCAAATTTGTGTTTCCACATGACAACTTATCCCTCAAATTTCTCTTTAGATGTTCAAGACAAAATCCATGAAAGCAATTAGGGAAAAACCTAGCAATTCCTTCCATAATACCGCAATGTCGATATGATATGAAACTTATTACCCTCTCCGATCCCAATACTTCACATAAATGTTCAAGGAACCAACACCAATTGTCTTTATTCTCAGCATCAACAATAGCAAAAGCTATAGGAAAAAAACCTACAAAACAAATAGGAACAAGCATATTAGATATACACATGCAGAGAAAATTAGAACAATAAAAAACCAGAGAAATTTGACACTGCCAATATCCTGAGAAAATTCACACAATGGCAACCTCCAGACAAAATTCACTTGGTGCCCAACTCCAGAGAAAATTCACACATTGGCAACATCTAGAGAAAATTGACTTAGTGACCAACTACAAAGAAAATTCACACGATCAGAATATCCAGAGAAAATTCACTTAGTGACCAACTACAGATAAAATTCACATATTGGCAACATCCAGACAAAATTTACTTAGTGACAATATCCAGAGAAAATTCACTTAGTGACCAACTACAGATAAAATTCACACAATGACAACATCTAGAGAAAATTCACACACTGACCAAAATCCAAAGAAAATTCTCACACTGGCCACAACCAGAGGAAATGCACACAGTGGCCAAAATCAGAGAAAATTCAAAGTGTTAGAGAAAAATCACATTCACTCAATTCCTACATATATAGAAAATTCACATACTTAGATAAAATAAGATATATTTACAATTACCTTCATTCCCATCTTTTCCTATCGCAGCAAGCATAACTCCTTTGTATAATCCTTTAAAAAATGTTCCATCAAGAAAAAACAATGACCGATAATATTTGAAACCAGCAATGCATGCATGAAAAGCCACAAACACTCTTTTGAAACGCTTGTTATCTTCAAAATCTAACTCAAAGCGACTACCTGGATTGTTCTTCAATGCCACATCAAAATACCACCGTAATTGATCGAATGATAAACAAGAATCCCCATATGTACTACATTTTGCTTTTTCATCCCCCAATCAACCACAGTTATAACTGATTGAGACCCCATACTTGTCTTTCATTTCTTTGACAACATCCACTGGATGAGTTAAAGGTTTTGCACTTACCTCTTCAAGTATCAGCTCAGAAACTAAGCTGGAAGTCATCCTAGCATGTTTACTAGTACGAACCGCCACACTACACGTATGTTCATTGTTCAAAGTTCTTATGTAAAAGAACCCATTTGGTTTTTCAACTGAAGCATGTACACGCCACATACATCCCCTTGATTCCTTATATGCATATTCTGCCGTAACCCTCAACTTGTCATTTTTAACATATGTAAACTAAAAGCCAATCTCAATAGCATACTTGCATAAAACAATACGGAACTCAACCACACTACCCTCAAACTTTTGTCCAACACTCGTAATAATATTTCGCCAACCAGCTGACAATAACACCTTTTCTTGGTGAGAATAAAACTTAGAGAGTGAATTCCTTTCAATATCCACCAGCCTATCACATTCACCATACACAAAATCTACCCAATTAGACCCCACTTCATCCTCTTGATCAGAAGTACTACACCTAGTAACTGAAACATCAACTATATCAACATCACGTGCACAAACGACCCTCAACATATTCAGAAAATCAATATCATTTCGAACTATACAATTCGGATGGCCCATAATAGAATATGAAATACACATCGTCTCAGGTTTCAAATTCTCCCATGTTTTACACAAAATGCCAACCAATTCCTCAAAATTCAATTCGCATGAAACATTAATGACAATAGTATCATTCCCATATTTGCACAGCAATAACATTGCACTGTCCATTGAAACTGAAAGAAAAAACAAGAAAAATAATTTGTTCAACATAAAAACACTTCACAAGAACAACATAAAAGTCCAGAGAAATTTCTAATAATTATAATTTTCTCTAGATTATAATAACAAACTTATAATTTTTTCTAGACTCAAATAAAAGTCCAGAGACATTTACAAACTTATATTCACCTTCAAGATAACAAAACACAAAATCACAGAAAAATTAATGAATCTAGAGAGAATCACATAAAAATTTACTGCTAACTATTAAACACAATCATAGACAAAAATCACACATTAGATATGTTATAAAATTATAAGCTTCTCTGTGATTTTCACTGAAGTACAAGCTTACAATTTTCTCTACGTCATTCTGCAATATTACACTCATATCAAAATCCAGAGAAATTTACAAACTCATATACGCCTTCAAGATAACAAAAAAACACTACACTGCCCATCTAAACTGAAAGAAAAAACAAAAACAAAAAAAAAAAACTTTTGCTCAGAGAAACAAAAACTTATATTCATTTTCTACAAATTTATAATTTTCTCTGAACTACAAACTGAAAATGAATAACAAATTTATAATTTTCTCTCAACTACAAATAAAAGTCCAGAGAAATTTATGAACTTACATTCACTTTCTCAGATTCTATTTGCATTAGAAACTTCTAATAATTTGTCCATATGAACTTATAATTTTCTCTATCATTTTCGTTGGATTATAATAACAAACTTACAATTTTCTCTGGACTATACCAATAAAAGTGCAGAGAATGAAATTTCTCTAGTTTAAACAAATTTCTCTGGTTTGAAAAAATAGAGAACAAAACTTATCATTGATCAGCATGTTGATTGAAAACAGAGCACGAAAAATGAACTCTGATCAGCATGTTGATGAAAAACAGAGCATGAAAAATGAACTCTAAACATCAAAATCAACCACACTATCAACACTCTTTGAAATTGATCAAAAAACTGAGAATGAAAAATTAATTCCAAAAATAAAAATCAACTCTATCAAGCTGGCCTCTGTCTAAAATTGATTAATAACAGCAAATGAAAAATCAACTCCAAAAATCATAAATAATTTCATTGAGCTAGCCTCTCTTTTAAATTGATCAAAACTGAAAACAAAAACCTAATGCAAAAATACACTCGAAAAACTAATATGAAATCAGAATCCTTACACAAAATTCGAAACAAAAATAAAAAATTCATGTGGAATCTCTATCGAAACCATACCTGATTCAACTCCATTGAAAAATCTATGCGATCAACACACTATAACACCTACACGATCGTCGTAATCTCTATTGTCAAGTCCACTGCAACACTTGCGAAATCCCTACAAAATCTCAGACAAAATCTCCACCGCGAAATCAATTTCCAAGATCTCCACCATGAAGTCAGCAATTTGCCAAAATCCAAACGATCTTATGTTATAACGAGGGTAAATTAGGTATTTTATAACATAAAATAAAGTTGAGGGACCTTAGTCATCAAAACATATTATTGTGTATCTCTCCTCCTATCAAAAGTTGGAGAGGGATCTTTGGCCAATTTTCCCATAATAAATTATTTAATATTCTAGTAACCACTTATATGGTAGTACTCCCTATAATGCTTAGAATTTATAACCATTTGAATAGTTCTATTTTTATTTGGGAGATTTTTATCAAATTTTAGTATAAGGACCTTTAGACAATGAATGTTTTTTAGGCCTATGGATAAATATGAGAGAGACCTAAGAGGATTGAGATAACGCCTTCCTTAAATAAAGAAGAAAAAAGAAAATGTTAACACTCAATTTCTTTTTCCTTTTTTATTTTATTTTATGTTTTTATGCATTTTTATAAATTTTATATTAAGTTTTGATTAGAAATTGGGGAATTTTTTTTTCAGCTCCCTAATAATACTAATTTAGAGGATAAATGACATACAAAAAAATAGTGATGCGTCAGGTCCCTGGACAACTTGGTGCGCGTTTTTAATTATTTTTCTGGACCAAAATACCCTCACCGAAATCAGCACAGAAACGAAACTATTCCGACGTCTCAGTTCCATTCCAACCATCCAGCATCTTCACGAACAACAGCATAGCAGAATTAGGGTTTCAACAACATCTTCACCATCGACATTAGAGCTTCGTTCTCTTCTGCAAAATTCATTCCCATTCCTTCCTCACAAATTTCTCTGACCTTCGTTAGAGCTTCGTTTTCACTGCTCATCGTCATCTCAGTCCATCTTCGTCACGTCGCATCTTCATCTCAGGCCATATCAGCTCGTCATTCAAGTTTCATCCTAACTCTGGTAAGTTTTTCTGCAATACAACTAGATTTTCTCTGGAAACAAAGTTAATAGCATTTTATATTAACCTTCCACAAATTAGAGTTTCAATTTTGTAATAAAAAGCTACCTGAATTTGAAAACAGTTATATCTCTGTGTTTTGAAGTTATTCTTGAACATGTTTGTGTGATTTTATCTATAAATTTCTCTGGCATTTGAATTTTTCTGATTTTTGCTTGATGTATGTTTCTTCTTTCAATTTTCTCTGGCATCTTTATTTTGAAAAAGCAATTTTCTATGTTTATATCTTATTCTTGAACATGTTTCTGTAATTTTGTCTATAAATTTCCCTGCTCTGTAAATTTCTTTGTAATATGTATTTTTAATTGGAACGTCTATCTTTCTCTGGAATGTCTATTACTCTCTTGCCTCTGTTTAAGTTTCTCTGCCGTTTATAATTTTCTTTGACCACAACACACCACTTCCCTCCTTTGTGTGTCTCTATCATGGTTAATTTTCTCTGGTTGTGTATGTAAATTTCTCTGGCATTTTAATATTATGAATTGAAATTTTCTCTTGAATGGAAATTTCCTCAAGAATGTGTATTTTTCTCTGGTATGTTTATTTTGTTCAATTTTTTGTTTCAATTTGGTGTAATTTTCAGCAACATGTTTACATTACTTTGTTTATTTTATATTGCTAATTGTGGCATGGAAATTTTCTTTGGCTTGCCATGTTTACTTTTCTCTGCCATTCATTTTCTCTGGTATGTTAACTTCTATACGTTATTTTAACAATAATTGAAAATTTCTCTCCCATGTTTATGATGCTTTGTTGATTTTCTCTGACATTTCGTTTTTAATGTCAAATTTTCTCTACAATGTCCAATTTTCTGTAATTTTCCCTTATCTGTAATTTTGTCTCACATTTCCAATTTTCTCTTACCTGCAATTTTCTCCCTTATCTGTAATTTTCTCTGATATGTCCAATTTTCTCTGGCATGTTCAATTTTCTCTGGGTTTTAATGTTGACACCTTTATGTTTTAATCATTGTCTAGAAATGGCAAAACGTAAAAGCAGCGAAACATCGGAAACACCAAACAAAAAACAGAAACTCTCTCAGTCTGCTTATGGGCCAAGATCAAAAACCAGCAGCAAAACACTGGAAACATCAACCAAGACAGAACAACTCTCTCAGTCTTCTTACGATCTAAGATCAAAAACCAGCAGCAAAACACCACAAACTTCTCTCCAAATCACACAAGGTGATGAAGCAACTAGCATACAGATGAGTACCCCAACTTCAAAGTACTCAAGCTCAAGAGGGAAAAAACCTGTTAAACTCCACAGAAAGAGAGCTTACTACACCATTCAATTCCGATCCAACCTCTCATCTGTTGTCTCCTTTTTTCAAACACTTAAATTCAATTCAAAACAACTTCTAGAGCTTCAAAAGACCCCTTTCTGGTATTTGATCCAAGCTCTAACCAGTAGAAGGATGGACCCAAAGAAAACTAGAAAATTCGATGATGATGTAGTTGCCATAATCAAATATTACAATGAAAAAACAAAATCATTCACAGTTGGTAAGAAGAACCTAACCTTCACAACAAATGACATGACCCTGATTTTTGGTTTGGAATGAGGTAAAGGAGCCATGTCATTAAGATACTCTAAAAAGCCAAAATCTGCATTCCTAAGGAGAAGATTCCAAAAGGACACAAGGCTCACTGGTCCTGTTCTTAAAAACGCCTTGGTCAAAGCAATGAAAGGCAAGCAACCAACAGACTACAAAGATGTAGCAATTATTGTTACATTGTACTTGTGTCTCACCCTATTTTTTGCAACAAGTGGGAATTCAATAGGGTGGGTTTTTATACAGTATGTGGAACCTCTTGAATCAATGAAACAGTATGATTGGCCACAAGCAATCACATCAACATTGATTGATTCTATCATGGCATTGCACAAAATCCCGGAAAAAGTTACGGGGTGTGTCATCGCATTGCTGGTAAGTATAATATCCATTCAAATTTGCAGTTATCATTGCTGGTAAGTATAATATCCATTCAAATTTGCAGTTATCATACTTACAAATTTGTGCATTTAGAAAATTTTATTTACTTTAATTTTCATCACAGTACTGGCTATGTGAACATACAACTATCATTGACTCGGAACACAGTAACACCACTGACTTCCCAAGATGTGCGAAGTGGAACCTGCAAACCTTGACAAAACAGCTGCAGAAAACACCAATCCACTCTCTTGCACCTGGACAAGTTAGATTCCCATTACTCCTGAAATCTCAGTGAAATTCCAAAATTTCTCTGACCACTGCTTTATTTCCCTCATTGTCATTGATTGATTAAGATCAATTTTCTCTGAACTATCAATTTATGTTTTCTTCTTCGGTACCAACTGGTTTATTTCTGCATTGTCATCAATTTTCTCTGCAATCCAAATTTCTCTGACTACAATTGTAACACATTAACTTATATGCCCTGATTGCTTTTCTCTAATATATGAATTATGTTGCTTGTTTCATAATTTTCTCTGGCCCATAAAATTGTTCTCCTTGTGTGTAATTTTCTCTAGCCCATAACTTATTTGCCTTGCATCTTTGATAAACACTGTTTATTTCTGCCCTTCTAATGAATTTTCTCTGGAATCCAAATTTCTCTGACACAACTATAGTCAAACATTAACTTACATGCCTTGATTGATTTTCTCTGATATCTAAATTATGTTGCTCATTTCATAATTTTCTCTGCCTCATAAAATGAACTCCTTGTCTGTAATTTTCTACGGCCCATACAATTTTCTCTGAAGTTTGCCTCCTATTACAGATAAATAACAAGCAGCTAGTCAAAAACCCATCAGAGGAGTTCTGTCTTGGTAAAAAGACAAAGAAAGAATCAAAAAAAGCAATTGTCAAATTCAAGGAGGCATTACAAGATTCATCTGAAGGTCAAGCAATTGTCAAATTCAATGAAGAAGCAGAAGGCAACATAGAAGAATACGAAGCCAGCAATGGACAAGAAGCCCAAGCAAACAGTGGAGAAGAAGATGCCAGAGAAGAAAGTGAAAGCAGTGGAGAACAAGAAGCCAGAGAAGAAAGTGAAAGCAGTGGAGAAGAAGAAGCCCAAGAAGAAAGTGAAGACATAGAGGCAGAAGACAAAGAACAGAAAGAAGAAGACAGTGAAGAAGAAGATGAACAAGAAGATGAAGAAGAAGATGAGCAGCAAGAAGAAAACAAGGAAAGTGATGAAGAAGAACGTAATGAGCCAGTCGAACAACAACGTGATAGCATTTCTGGCTCAACAATGCATCAGCCTCAACAATTTGAGGAATCAAAGGATGCCCAAATTGCTGATCTACGTCAAAGACTAAAAGAACTTTCTCAAGCTAAACAAGAAGAAGACAGAAATTGGATGGAATTACTTGCTGAAAAGGATATTTCAATAAGAACCCTGACATCACTTAACTCAGAACTTCAAGAAAAAGAAAGCACAATCCAAATGAAACTAAGGATGTTGGAGGTTGAAAAAGAAGACAATATGAAAACAATTCAACAGTTGAGGAATTCAAATTCGGAGCTTGAAACAAAAAATGCTAAATTGCATGAACAAGTCCAAGAACTGTCAGTCCAACTAGCAACACAACCATACAGAACACCAACACAACTTCAACCACAAGGTCAGTGAAAATCTTGAGCCACAAAAAGTTATGTCCTTGTGTCAGCATAACTCAGAGAAATTTCTATTTATTATAATTTTCTGTCATTGGTAATTTTCTCTGGAAGTTATATTTCTCTGAACACATCAGTTTATACCTCTTATTTCTATTGATCTCTACTGCTCATTTCATTTTCTCTGTCTATTTTCTTATTCCATTTTTGTGGCTTGTTTGATTTTCACTGTGTCTAGTTGGAATCCAAGTTGAACAACAACCAACAACCCAACAAGAAGAAATGGCACACAAAGAACAACCGAAACAAAAGACGAAAGTCTATGGTAAGTGTAAAATATTGAATCCCATAAATTTACATATTGAAATATCATCTGTTACTTCAGAGAAATTTCACTTTTACTAATATTTTCACTGTCTACAGTCAAAAAAGATCCGACGTCAATGATCAAAAATTTAAAGGCAAAAGAAAGGAAGGAAAAGCAGCATGATCCAGAATTTCAATATCCCAAAGTTGCGAAAGTGACTAGAGCTTCAAAACAAGCTGCAAAGCAAGCTGAGCAAAGCATGAAGGACAAAGAAGTGCTTGATGCTGATGCATACATCTTGCCTCAACCTATAAACATCAGAAAATCTTGGGTCTTTCCACAAACTCTTCCGATTTCAAGATTGATAAAACATCACGTAAAAGATATGTTGCAGCACATATCAAATGTCTCTGGACTTGAGTAAGTACAACAAACAAAATAGAAGATAACAAACAACAAATTACAAACTTATATTCCATTAACAACAATTAAATCCCTTCTTTCTCGTCTTGTAGGGCTTTAATTTGGACAAGTGAGTTGAACCTCATTACCTTCGAAGACATTGGAAACCTAATAAAGCAAAAAGAAATTGCCAACAATGTAAGTCTTTCTCTTTCATCAAAATTTCTCTGCAATGTTCCATCAGCCTTTATAAACCAATATTATAATTACAAATCATATTTTTTAGGTCATTGATGGCTATGGAGAGATACTTTTGGCTGACCAAATGAGAGAAAGACAACAACCAACCTCATTTTTTTTCACATCCATGAGCTTAGTATGTTACTACTATTTTATTTGATTTTCTCTCGAATTTACTTACTACTTTCTCTTCTTAAGATACTTCTTGGATTTTCTCTGAACAAAACCAATTTTGGATTTTCTCTTAACACAGAATTTCATCAAGATGACAGAAAATCAATCTTTTTGAGTGTCCTTATTTGACAAGCATATTGAAACAGCATGGAAGAGCTATAAGTTCCTCAATTTCCCAATAAATACTGGAGGTAATGAGAAGTCCACAGCTGGAAATCACTGGACCTTGCTTGTCCTCGACAAACAAGACAGTTTATGGAGGTTCTACAACTCACTGAGGCCAAGGAGGGATGATGCAGAAGACAAATATGTCAAAGATGCAAAACAATTGGTAACGAGTGCAAATTTCTCTGATCCATCATAATCTTTATGTGATGATAATTTTCATACAATCCCATTGATTTGTCTGTAAATTTCTCTGTTATTTAAAAATCATTTTCTTGCAGCAAGAACATGTGGAGAATTTTTTGAAAGCTTGCCTTGAAAGAGACGTTCAATCACAACCGTCTTTCAAATTGATAAACTCACAAAACACAAGTTACGACTTTGAGTATGTCAACAATGCTCCACAACAAGAAAGTGATTTGTAAGTTTCATACATCTATAAATAAGATACTCTGATTTGCATGTTTCTTAAAACTAACCATACCTATAATTTGTATGCAGTCTGGATTGTGGCCTCTTTGTCTGCTATATAATGAAACAATATAGCAAGCATGAACCTATCAGCTCCAAATTGTCCACACAAGAGGTCAACTTGATGAGGGCAGAACTCATAGAGAGATTTGTGACCGAAGTTGGCCGATCATGGACTGAACCAATTGAAATACCTCCAAAAGAACCAAAAATGTAATAGTGAAACTAGTGAAAGGAAGACAATGTACATAGCCAGATAGAAAAAATTATCTCACATATATGTATATATCCATACAGTATTAACCAATCAGTTTTTTGTTGACACATTGAAGGAATAATGATGCTTGACTTATCCATATACATCCTTTCTTGACTAATGTAAATTTCATACCTATCGATGGTTAAATATATATATTTTTTATTGTGATTGTCAACACAATCCACACAGAGAAAATTGTCTGCAGAAATTTCTCTGGTATGATATTACCAGAAATTCACAAAGAAATTTAACTTGTATCGTCCCAAGGGGATGCCTATATGATCATGTAATCTGTAATGCTTTCTGTTGGTACAAAACAATCATCAAACTCAACAAAACACAAAGCGCACAGTAATTTTATCTGCTGCTGGAAAATTTCACTGGATGAATTTGAAATTTCAAAACACAATGCCCGGATAATTTTCTCTGATAGTGGAAAATTTTTCCGGATGAAATTGATCGATTCGAATGGTGGCACAAAATGGAATCTCTGAGTTGTGAATTTCTCTGGGGTGGTGAGGAAAATTTCTCTGGCTTTAAGAAAAATTTCTGAGTTGAAGTCATTCTAGAAAAATTCTTCCCTGGTCCAAAGAAATTCTAAACTCAGAGAAATTTCAAAAAAGCTTAATTTTGTTTCTTGGTTGCACTCACTGCAATAATTTTGATGAATTTGAAGCTTCAAAACACATTACACAGAATTTTCTCTGCCATAGAAAATTTATCTGGATGAATTTGACAGGTATTACAAACCCACTGCCTATAGTATATATCAACAAACACAATGCACACTTTAACTGATATTGCAAAAATTTCTCTGAAAGAATTTGATTGATATTATTCTATACACTGTCTAAAAAATACATTTCACAAAACAAAACACACAAACTAATCATCAAATGTATTATTCAATCAATAAAATGTACTATCCTCAACTATTTAACAAAGGTTCCTTGCATGTCCTCTTATTATGGTGACCAATACTCTCACACCGACTACACTTAATCACCCTTCTAAACTCTCCAGTAGAAGCAATTCTGTTCTTCTTCGGCCTCCCAGCTGGTCTCTTGCTCAATGGAAGTAAAATCATAGCATCTTCAATGCTACACAGAGGTTTTTCAATAGTTGGAACTGGGCCAATCGAAAACGAGTACGCTTGACGATACAAATCAGCATGAAAAAATGGTTCAACAAATGAATTCAAATTCCTTCCACTCCTAAAAATTGCAGCAACAACATGTTGACATGGATACCCATTTATTTCCCATTTTCGACACGAACAAGTTCTCAACCCAAGATCAACCATAACCGAATGAAAACAATTCACTTCAAAGACATTATCAGATGACAAACTCACATTCCATGTCCTCCCATCCAAAAAGTACTTCTCTAATACACTATCCATACGAGGACACAGAACTTTATTCCATTTACTAGAGAGCAGCCTCCTATCAGACCTCATATTCATAATTTGCAACCGTATCATGTCCACCAAATTTGTTATTGGCAAATGCCGAGCTTCTCGTATCCACGAATTGAATGACTCAGCAACATTTGAATACATCTCACCATAATGTTTCCCCGCAAAATATGCATCACTCCAATTTTCATATGGTAAACTTCTCAAGAAAGCAATCACAATGTCCCGTCCCTCACTTTTTAATTCATTTAACTTGAAATGAAATGATGCCTTTGTTGGCGCATATGCACATTCTGAAAACTTGGACACAATCGTCTCCCTAACCAAATTTGTGTTTTCACATGACAACTTATCCCTCAGATTTCTCTTTAGATGCTCAAGACAAAATCCATGAAAGCAGTTAAGGAAAAACCTAGCAATTCCCTCCAAAATACCACAATGTCGATCTGATATGAAACTTGTCACCCTTTCTGATCCCAATACTCCACATAAATGTTCAAGAAACCAATACCAATTCTCTTTATTCTCAGCATCAACAACAGCAAAAGCTACAGGGAAAAAACCTACAAAACAAATAGGAACAAGCATATCAGATATACACATGCAGAGAAAATTAGAACAATAAACAACCAGAGAAATTTGACACTGCCAACATCCACAGAAAATTCACTTGGTGCCCAACTCCAGAGAAAATTCACACATTGGCAACATCCATAGAAAATTGGCTTAGTGACCAAAACAAATCCAGTGAAAATCCACGCAGTGGCCAAAACCAAAGAAAATTCAAAGTGTCAGAGAAAAATCACATTCACTCAATTCCTACATGTATAAAAAAATTCACATAGTTACATAAAATTATATTTATTTACAATTACCTTCATTCCCATCTTTCCCCGTTGTAGCAAGCATAACTCCTTTGTATCGTCCTTTCAAAAATGTTCCATCAAGAAAAAGCAATGACCGACAATATTTGAAATCTGCAATGCATGCATGAAAAGCCACAAATACTCTTTTAAAACGCTTGTTATCTTCAAAATCTAACTCAAAACGACTACCTGGATTGTTCTTTAATGCCTCATCAAAATACCACCGTAATTGATCAAATGACAAACAAGAATCCCCATATGTACTACGTTATGCTTTTTCAACACCCAACCAACCACAGTTATAACTGATTGAGACCCCATACTTGTCTTTCATTTCTTTCACAACATCCACTGGACGAGTTAAAGGTTTTGCACTTACCTCTTCAACTATCAGCCCAGAAACTAAGCTGGAAGTCATCCTCGAATGTTTACTCGTACGAACCGCCACACCACACGTATGTTCATTGTTCAAAGTCCTTATGTAGAAGAACCCATTTGTTTTTTCAACAGAAGCATGTACACGCCACATACATCCCCTTGATTCCTTATATGCACATTCTGCCGTAACCCTCAGCTTGTCATTTTTAACATACGTAAACTGAAAACCAACCTCAATAGCATACTTGCACAAAAAAGTACGGAACTCAACCACACCACCCTCAAACTTTTGTCCAACACTCGTAATATTATTCAGCCAACGAGCCGACAATAACACCTTTTCTTGGTGAGAACAAAACTTAGAGAGTGAATTCCTTTCAATATCCACCAGCCTATCACACTCACCATCCACAACATCTACCCAATTACACCCCACTTCATCCTCTTCATCAGAAGTACCACATCTAGTAACTGAAACATCAACTATATCAACACCGCGTGCACAAACAACTCTCAACATATTCAAAAAATCAATATTATTTCGAACCATACAATTTGGATGGCCCAAAATAGAATATGCAATACACATAGTCTCAGGTTTCAAATTCTCCCATGTTTTACACAAAATTCCAACCAATTCCTCAAAATTCAATTCGCATGAAACATTAATGACAATAGTATCATTCCCATATTTACACAGCAACAACACTGCACTGTCCATTGAAACTGAAACAAAAAACAAGAAAAATAATTTGTTTAACATAGAAACACTTCACAACAACAACATAAAAGTCCAGAGAAAAATTTCTAAAAATTATAATTTTCTCTGAACTTAAAGTCACAGAAACTGATAAAAAACAAATTGATATTCACCTTCAAGATGATAAAAAACAAAATCACAGAAACTCAATGAATCACAAAGAAATTTACTGCTAACTATTAAACACAATCATAGAAAAAAATCACACAGAATATCTGTTATGAAATTATAGGCTTCTCCGTGTCCAGAGAAATTTATGAACTTACATTCACTTTCTCATATTCTATTTGCATTACAAACTTCTAATAATATGTCCATATGCACTTATAATTTTCTCTGGACTACAAAAACAAAAGTGCAGAAAATGAAATTTCTCTGGTTTAAAAAAACATAGAACAAAACTTATCATTGATCAGCATGTTGATAAAAAACAGAGCACGAAAAATGAACTATAAACATCAAAATCACCTACACTGTCAACACTATTTGAAATTGATCAGAAAACAAAGAATGAAAATAAGTTTTGTTACTCACTTAAAAACAAAAATTCAAAACAAAAATCAAAATCCATGTGAAATCTAAATCGAAAACAAACCTGATTCAACTTCACTCAAAAACCTACGCGATCAACACACTGTCAACACTCTTTGAAATTGATTAAAAAACAAAGAATCAAAAATTAATTCCAAAAATAAAAATCAACTCTATCAAACTCGCCTCTCTCTAAACAAAAATTCAAAACAAAAATCAAAATGCATGTGGTATCTCCATCGAAAACAAACCTGATTCAACTCCACTGAAAATATACGCGATCAATATACTGTAACACCACTGAAATCTCCGACGAAATCTATAACAAAATCTACACAATCGTATCAATCTTTCTCATCAACTCCACTGAAATCTCCGACGAAAACTCCGACGAAATCGCCGCTGCAAATTCGGTTTCTAAAATCTATCAGTTAAGTCAACAATATAATATTCAAACAAATTTATGTTATAAAGGAAGGGTAATTTAGGTATTTTATAACTTAAAATAAATTTGAGGGACCTTAGCCATCAAAATATATTATTTTGGACCTCTCCTCCTATCAAAAGTAGAAGAGGGACCTTAGGCCAATTTTCCCTTAGAAATTTTTCTTTTTTCTTTTTGGGAAAATTGGTCTAAGGTCCCTATCCAACTTTTAGTATGAGGAGAGATCCACAATAATATTTTCTGGTGTCTAAGGTCCCTGAATGTTAGTTTAGTTGATAAAATACCTATTTTACCCTTTTGTATATTATACGCGGTTTTCAATTTTGGAATCTGAAGATTACGTTACTATTTTTGTGGAAGATTACTTTGGGATGAACTTGGCGATCGATGGAGATTTCGATGATGCAGATTTCGTGGAAATTTTATAGGAATTTTGTAGTCGTATAGTAGTTGAGTTTCGTTGATCGTGTAGAAGTTGAAGTCGTGTTGAAGCTCGAATTTCCAGTAGAGTTAAATCAGGTAAGTTTAATAATCAGTTTAAGTTTTTTATTTTTCATTTGATTTGTGTATATGGACTCCGATTTCAAATAAGTTTTTGTAGTTTATTTTGAATTAGGTTTTTATTTTCAGTTTTGATCCATGTGATAGAAAAGCCAGCTTAGTGAACTATTTTTTGATTTTTGAAGTTGATTTTTCATTCTTTGTTATTGACAATGGAGTTGATTTTTCATTCTGTGTTACATGTTTATCAATGATAAGTTTTGTTCTTCGTGTTTGGAGACCGGCTCTGTTTTTCTTCACTGTCTTAAGTTTTGTGCTCTGTTTTTTTCATTGATTCTGCACTTTTCATTTTTCTACACTTTGCTTTGTATTCCAGAGAAAATTATATGTTCATATTCCAGAGAAAATTGTATGTTTATATTCCAGATAAATTTCTCTGCATTCTGATTTGAGTCCAATAATGCACAATCACAAAGAGAAAATTATAAGCTTGTAGTCCAGTGAAAATCACAGAGAAGCTTATAATTTGATAACTGATCTTCTGTGTGATTTTTGTCTATGATTGTGTTTAATAGTTAGCATTGAATATCTCTGTGATTTTCTCTAGATTCATTAATTCTTCTATAATTTTGTTTTTGTTATCTTGAAGGTGAATTTAAGTTTGTAAATTTCTTTGGACTTTTATTTGAGTCCAGAGAAAATTATAAGGTAGGTATTATAATCCAGAGAAAATTATAATTATTAGAAATTTCTCTAGACTTTTATGTTGTTCTTGTGAAGTATTTTTATATTTAACAAGTTATTTTTGGTATTTGCAGTGTTGTTGCTGTGCAAATATGGGAATGATACTATTATCATTAATGTTTCATGCGAATTGAATTGATGATGCTATGATTTTACTTGCATTGAGTAAGAGACCAGCTGCGAGGCCAAAGAAGAACAGAATTGCTTCTACTGAAGAGTTTAAAAGGGTGATGAAGTGTAGTCGATGTGATAGGATTAATCGCCATAATAAGAGGACATGCAAGGAACATTTGTTAAATAGTTGAGGATATTACATTTATTGATTGAATAATACATTTGAGAATTACTTTGTGTATTTTGTTTTGTGAAATGTACTTTTTGGATAGTGCATATATAATACCAATCAAATTCATCCAGAGAAATTTTTTAATAGCAGTGAAAATTACTTTTTGTGTTGCGTTTTTAGAAACATACTTTGGGAGTGCCTTTATAATACCAGTCAAATTGATCCAGAGAAATTTTCCTATAGCAGAGAAATTTGCTATGTGTATTGTGTTTGTTGAAATATGCATTATGTTTTGTGAGGTCAAATTCATTCAGTGAAATTTGTCAATAGTAGAGAAATTTGTGAGGTTAAATTCATCCAAAGAAATTTACTATGTGCATTGTGGCAAATTTATCCAGAGAAATTTGCCAGTAGCAGAGAAAATTACTTTGTACACTATGTTTTGTAAGGTCAAATTCATCTAGAGAAATTTGTGAGGTGAAATTCATCCAGAGAAATTTACTATGTGCATTGTGGCAAATTCATCTAGAGAAATTTGCCACTAGTAGAGAAAATTACTTTCTGCACTATGTTTTGTGAGAGCAAATTCATCTAGAGAAATTTGCTAATAGTGCACTGTGTTTTGTGTGCTCAAATTCATCTAGAGAAATTTGCCAATAGCAGAGAAAACTACAATGTGCATTGTGTTCTTTGAATTTGATGATTGTTTCATACCAACACAGTGCATTAAAAATTACATGATCATCTAGGCACCCTTTTGGCACGATACGAGTTAAATTTTTCTGTGAAATTCTGGTAACTTCATACAAGAAAAATTTCTTTAGACAATTTTCTCTGTGTGGATTGTGTTGATAATCACCACTAAATATGCATTATAAAAAAAATATTTAACCATTGATACTTATGAAATTTACATTAGTTAAAAATATATATATACATATATGTCAAACAACATCATTTCTTCAATGTATGAAAAAAAAAAAATGAAGGGTCATTCCTAATTACATTGTGTACATTGTCTTCATTTCACTAGTATGCTTTCACTATTATACTTTCAGTTCTTCTTTTGGTGGTATTTCAATTGGTTCTGTCCATGACCGGCCAATTTTGGTCGCAAATCTCTCTATGATTTTCTCTCCTCGTGAACCTTACGTCTTGTTTTGACAATGTTGAGCTGATAGGTTCATGGTTGCTATATTGTCTCATTATGTAGCAAACGAAGAGGCCACAATCCACATTGCATACAAATTATAGGTATAGTTAGTTTTAAGAAATATTCAAATTAGATTATCTTATTTATAGAGTTTCTATTTCTTACTTGGTGTTTATGGTGTTTTGCTGCTTTTACGTTTCGTCATTTTTAGACAATGAAAATATAAAGATGTCAACATTAAATCCCAGAGAAATTTACAGACAACAAGAGAAAATGGAACATGACAAACACACACAAAGGAGAAAAGTGATGTGGCCGGAGAAAATTCAAGAATGGAACAAACTAAACATATACCAGAGAAAATTACACATGGCAAACCAGGAGAAATTACATATATGCTAGAGAAAATATGCATTCCATAATATAAAAATCCCAGAGAAATTTACAGACAACCAAAGAAAATAGAACATGACAGACACACACAAAAGAGAAAAATGATGTGGCCATAGAAAATTCAAGTATGCAACAAAATAAACATATCAGAGAAAATTACACATGGTAAGACGGAAAATATTACATCTATGCCAAAGAAAATTAAACAAGGCAAACTA
This sequence comes from Camellia oleifera, assembly GCA_022316695.1. Taxonomy (NCBI): domain Eukaryota; kingdom Viridiplantae; phylum Streptophyta; class Magnoliopsida; order Ericales; family Theaceae; genus Camellia; species Camellia oleifera. The sequence goes on from CM039308.1 coordinate 63,211,890, forward strand.
GAGAAAATGTTCATTCCATAATATGAAAATGCCAGAGAAATTTATAGACAACCAGAGAAAATTGAACTTAACAGACACATACAAATGAGAAAAGTGATGTGGCCAGAGAAAATTCAAGAATGGAACAAAATAAACATACCAGAGAAAATTACACATGGTAAGTTAGAGAAAATTAAACACGTGTGTATTCCATAATATGAAAATGCCAGAGAAATTTACAAACAACTAGAGAAAATGGAACATGATAGAACCACACAAAAGAGAAAAGTGATGTGGCCATAGAAAATTTAAGAATGGAACAAAATAAACATACTAGAGAAAATTACACATGGCAAGCCAGAGAAAATTACATATATGACAGAGAAAATTAAACATGGCAAGCCAGAAAAAATATGAATTCCATAATATGAAAATGCCAGAGAAATTTACAGAAAACCAGAGAAAAATAGGGGATAACCAGAAACAAATGGGGGAATAAACATGCCAGAGAAAATTCAAAGAAAACACATAGATCAAGCAAATACCAGAGAAATTCAAATGACAGAGAAATTTACAGACAAAATCACACAAACATCTTCAAGAATAAGTTCGAAACTTAGAGAAATAATATTTTTCAAATTCATGTAGGTTTTTATTACGAAATTGAAATCCTAATTAATGGAAGGCTAGTCAACTGTGTTTCGGAGAAAAACTAGTTGGATTGGAGAAAACTTACTAGAGTGATGATGAAAACCCTAATTTCAAACTGAAATGGCCTGAGATGAAGATGCAATGAGATGAAGATAAGCTGAGATGACGATGAACAATGAAACCGGGTCAGAGAAATTTGTGAGGAACGAATTGAAAAGAGTTTGGCAGAAGATAATGAAACCGTAATGGCGACAGTGAAGATGATAGTGAAACCCTAATTCTCATGTTCTCTTGCTCAAGAAAATGGTTGGATGTTTGGAATGAATTGAGTCGTCAGAATGCAATCGAGTTGAGCGTTCTATGTTGATCTGTGAAGGGTATTTTGGTCGAAAAAAAAATTAAAAACGTGCCTGTCATTAGTGAGGGACCTGAGACATCATTCCTATTTTTGGTATCCTTTATCCTGTAAATTACTCTTATTAGGGACCTTAAAAAAAATTCCCCTTTCTTTTTTTGGTTTCAAGTTGCCGAATTCTAATAGTGAGACCTTAGGCCATTAAGTCAAATATGTGTAGTATATTTGATAAAATTAAAAACTAAATATCAAAGATTAAATATTGAAAATTGAATATTAAAATTTTTTAATTAAAAAATTATTTGATAAAAACTTAAATGCTAATTAAAAATAAATTATTTGATATATATAAAATTAAATTTAAAATTTATTATTTTTAAATTATATAATTAAATTTTTATATTGTGATCGTAACGACGACGGCGATGGCGGGGTGGTGGTGCTTCGAATCCAATTCATCATCAGTCTTTTTGTTCTCAGACATTTCGTCGAACACCTCTACAGAGAGAGAGAGAGAGAGAGAGAGAGAGAGAGAGAGAGAGAACTAAGCAATGTCTCTGCGACCCAATTCTCGGACAGAGGTCCGCAAGAAGTCCTACGAAACTGGCGTCGATGGCGACGAAGCTCGGCGTCGGAGAGAGGACAATCTGGTGGAGATCAGGAAGAACAAGCGCGAGGACAATCTCTTGAAGAAGCGAAGAGAAGGTCTTCTTCTTCAGTCTCAGCAACTCTCAGATGGGATTGATGGGTTTCCTTCCCTTTTCTGTTGAATTGTGTTTGGTTGCTGAGAAAATGTGGGAAGTGGGAAATGGGAAAGATTTGTGCTTTTGGGTTTTTGAGTTTTTCTGTAGTAGGTGATTGAGAAATTTGAAAATTCTACTCAATTGAGCCGAATTTAGATGATCTTTCTCTTCTAGCCCTTCTAAATTTGTTTGTTGATAAATTGTAGGATAGGGATACAGATCAATGAGTGGAGCCTTGTATTTTTATTACATTCCATTTGGGAAACTAGTTTAGTTGAATTTTACTTTTTTAGATGCCAAATTGTTAGGAAATTAAATTCTAACGAAACTCAGTTAAAGGTTTCATCTCCAGTCTCATTGACTTGCAGAGGCTTCATAATTCCCTATAGCTATTAAAAGATTGTGGCCATTTTGCCCTCACTGAAATACTAGAATTTTATTTCTGTGCTGATCTTCAATTGCTGTCTATGCATGGACCTTTATTGGGGTTGGATTGGTTGCTATTTGAATTATAGGTAAAAAGATCAAGTTTGATGTTGGAAATCAAGTTTGATGTTGGAAATTTTGGGTTAAGGTTAAGCCCACAACCCGGGGTTAGTTGAGTTGATTGCCTTTTCTTCAGAAACCAAATTTGGTAATAATAATAATAAAAGAACTTTCTAGTTTTCTGTTCCTTTGTTCTGTTTTATTGGTAACTAACCATATGCGTTATTACTTTGGTAGCTGCTGAATCTACTGGTACATCTTGCTTCTGGTTTATTTTATAGTTTTATAAATTTTTATGTGATGATGCTTGATGATTTATGAGTGATGATGCTTGATGATTTACGAGTGCTACAGTCCTTTTGAGTGTTAGTGGTAGAAAACTGTGCATCTTAGAACTTTGAACGTCAAAGTTTGTGTTCTTCATTCATTCCTTTTAATTTTATTCCATTTGGATGCCTTAAAAATTAAGGAAAAGACACGATTATGAAGTATTCATTATTATTATTATTTTAAATCCAAGATTGGTACACTTCATTTGAACTTGGTTAAAAGCTAAATTAGACTTCGTTGAAGGGCATTTTGTTGTTATCGAAATTTTACTATACTCTAATCTATGAAGCATAGACGTGTGATTTTGCCTCATGTATCAATGTTACGATTCATTCGATTGGCAGGTCGAATCGATTCATAGCCTCTCGTGCACAACCCATATTCATGCAAGGATTTTGACACATTAGACATGCTTGGGAACGTATCCCTATTTAAATTTTTTTTTTTGACGAAGATGGTAGTGACATGCTTGTCGGGAAAACCAGACATGATTGAGACACAGAGGGGCTAAAGTCCAATTTTAGAATGTAAGGGGTTAATGTATGAGTATTTTCCAATATGATATGTGTAACAGATGAATTAAGGGAGTTCTAAGTGTGCAATTTTACAAACTTGCAATATGAATATTTTCCAATATGATATGTATAACAGATGAATTAAAGGAGTTCTAAGTGTGCAATTCAAGCAGAGGTGGTTAGTGCCCTTGTTAGTAACTAGTGGACATGGAGGAGAATATTTTTAGCTGAAAGAAGGGTTTTTAAAAGCTAATTCCAGAGGGGAACTGCCAAACTCCTTGAAGGGCATTTCAGAGTTTGTCTCTATTTGTTTTCCAAGTGTTGCTTCATTTGTGGATTCCACTGATAGGATGCCTTATCATACATACTTTTTCACTTCTTCTTACAATTAGTTATTGTATCAATGTCTTATCCTATATAAAAAAAATATATTTTTTTTATCGTATCTCTGCCGTGTCCACGACTGTGCCTGTGCTTGTGTCAAGAATTTGTACTAAGAATACGTCAGTAGAAGATACATGGAGCATTGAATAATGTACCGAGTATTTTGCCTATCTGCTTGAATCCTTGATGATTTTTATTTTTTTTCATCTTTCTGCTTGATGTAAATTTTTTGAAAACAAGACCAGCAGTGGCTTCTGTAGTGAGAATTTTCTTTACGAAAGAAGCCTGGTGACTGCAGTCAATAGGTTAAAGTTGTAACCATTGTAATCAGTAGAAGATACATGAAGCATTGAATAATGTACCGAGTATTTTACCTATCCCCTTGAATCCTTGATGATTTTTATTCTTTTTCATCTTTCTGCTTGATGTAAAATTTTTGAAAACAAAACCAGCAGTGGTTTCTGTAGTGAAGATTTTCTTTACAAAAGAAGCCTGGTGGCTGCAGTGCAGTCAATAGGTTAAAGTTGTAACCATTGTAAATAAAAATCGCCCATGACAAACCTGAAGTTAATTGGGAGCCTGAAGGGCTTTTTGGAATGTTCTTGATTTAGTTATGCCACCCATAGGTCATAAAATGCAGTTCCTAATAGAGTTTGATTTAGCCTTTTTGATCCGATTTCATTTTTACCCTTATTTCTGAGGTTAGCAATGGAATATATAACTGAAGTGTAACATGAATAGATTTGGGTCAACTTATTAGGTGTGAGTGTGAACAACCAATTTCAATGTTTCACTCTGAAAGGAAATTCAGATTTATTCAAATACTTTTCCACTTGGTGCTTTTTGGTTTAACAATTCTATTTTGATTTTGATTTTTGTTCTGTCTGATGTGTAACAGTTGGGAAGTATTCCTTTGATGGTGCAAGGAGTATGGTCTGAAGATCCTGCAGTGCAAATAGACGCAACTACTCAGTTCAGAAAGCTATTATCAATTGGTATGGGTGGAGTTGTGGTATTGGTAATAATTTTAGGAATACTTCAATGAACCTGTTTTTAGTGTTGACTTTTGGTTTGTGATGCGTGTAGAACGTAGCCCTCCAATAGACGAAGTGATCAAAGCAGGTGTAGTCCCTTGGTTTGTGGAGTTTCTTGGAAGGCAAGATCTGCCTCAGCTGCAAGTAGGGACTATTTGTACCTTTATTTTTTTTCACTGAACTGGCTCTATTTCTGATTGATGTAATCAATCTAGCACAAGCTTGATTTTGTCTTTGTTTGCAGTTTGAGGCAGCATGGGCTTTGACCAATGTTGCATCTGGGACATCAGAGCATACTCGAGTTGTCATTGAACATGGTGCTGTCCCCAAGTTCGTGCTACTTTTGAGCTCTGCCAGTGATGATGTCTGTGAGCAGGTAAACTCTTGCCCCATTTTGCTTTGAAGCTCTTGTTGTTCTAGGTTCATGTGTAACAAACTTTTCTAAACTTTTTGGAAGTCTTGTTAAAATTTGTACAAAGTGTTTGACTTGACTTTGTTAACCATGCTTCTAAAGTGATTTCCTAATTTAAACTTCTGGATTCTTTATTTTAAATGTTTGAAAACTTTTATATTTATTGCCAACTTCTCTTAATATAGCAATGTGTGCTCAGCCCCTTTTCTCACCTCACTTCTCTTAATTCTTGCAATGGTATTATTCCATTATGCTTCATTGTTTTGTTTTTCTTATATTTTCCCAATGTCTTACCAAATTTTAATGTTATCCCTCGCTTCCAGAATTTTCATAATCTTTGTTGTTCTAAATTCTGAGTAATGCACCTAACTGTTTGTTGACACGATAATTATTTTTGGTTGTGACTACTAATGAATTTGCATTTCTTAATTTTTATGATGTATAAACAGGCAGCATGGGCTTTGGGTAATGTTGCTAGTGACTCTCCAAGTTGTAGGCATCTTGTTCTTGGTAATGGTGCACTTATGCCTTTGCTTGCTCAGTTGAATGAACACTCGAAACTTTCTATGCTGAGAAATGCTACATGGACCCTGTCCAACTTCTGTCAGGGCAAGCCTCCAACACCATTTGAGCAGGTTGTGAGACATCTCAAAGTATTGTTTTATATTTAACAATAATCTTGCAGAAGGATTGTTATAGATTTTAATGATAATTAGGGCGCCAAATGATTTGAATTGTTCATAAAATGCTCGGGATAAGAATTTTTGATGGAGCTCATTCAAACTCGTTTATTCATTAATGAACCAAGCTCAAGGTTGAACTGTTAGAATAATATATTGTTATTTGGGTTCTTATTTTGTAATTATTCTGTGCCTTATGGCTGCCCTTGTAATTATTAAATTCATTAATATAAATAGGGGATGATATCTTAATCATTCCCTAATCTAGTATTCTCTAAAAATAACATGGTATCATAGCCTAACCCTAAAACCTAAATTCCTCTACCCATACAATACCCACCGGAGCCACCACAGAGACACGACACAGTCGTCTTCCATCGTCACACCCTTAGGACCAGCCTCGACTAGTTGTATCTCGCCAACAAAGCTAAGGCCAGGAGGCCTGACGACAGTAGCCGACTGGGCTGGGAGAGCCCTAGGCAGCCCTGACTGGTGGGTCTGTCCCTGTCGCCTGTCGTCTGTCGTTTGTCTGTCGTCGTGGGTCTGTCCTTGTTGCTTGTCGTCTTCGTGAAGATGTATCGCCGAGTTCGCTAAGTTCTCTTCATGACTTGTTCGTGACTTGAAAGCTCTATTTGTGGTCTGTAACTCACTTCTGCTTCATTTTTCTTTAATTTATTTATTTTTTGTCTTTTCAAAAAAAAAAAAAAAGTAAAGAAAAAAAAATTCAGTAAAGGAAAAAAGGGTCGATGAGTTTTTTAAGTCTTGAATTTTTTTAGTGGTCATTGTGTTTGTATTCCTCCACTTTTCGGATTTGTGATTGGCACTAGTTTTGTTGAGGGTTCAGTAGTACAGTATCTATAGCAAATTCCACCAGTGTGTCCACTACTTCTCAGACACCTAGGAGTGAGAGTTTCCCTATACTTACTACTATGATTGAAAACCCCAACCCTAGTCTTAAAATCACTACCTCTTTATTTAATGGTCATAATTATCTCGCGTGGTCGCAGAGTTTGACTATGTTTTTGAAGAGCAGAGGGAAGATGGGGTATGTGGATGGTAAGATACAGGCACCCAACACAATTGACTCGGGTTATGACCAATGGAAGATTAACAATTCTTTAATTATGGGTTGGCTTATTCATTCGATGGTACCAGACATTGGCGAGGGCTACTTATCTATGGAGACTGCCCAGGATGTTTGGGATGCTGTGGCTACCACCTATTCCCGCAAAGCGAATTTCTCATAGGTATTTGAGTTACGCCGCTCTATTAAGCGCTCTGTTCAGGGAGAGCAGACGGTTCTTCAGTACTTCACCTTCCTCACCAATGGCTGGAAACGCCTTGATCACCTGCAGGACTATAAACCTGTTTGCACTGCTGATTCAGTCGAGTATAGGAAGTTCATTGCACAGGAAAGAGTCTTCAAGTTTCTGGCCAGTCTCAATGTGGAGTATAATCCGGTTTGGAGTCGGGTTCTGAGTATGGACACTCTTCCTTCACTTCAGGAGGCTTTTGTTTATGTATAAAATGAGAGTCGCCGGTCTGCTATGATGTCCCCTGTCTCTACTGACCGCTCAACATTACTGTCTACTTCTGGAGATGGCCCCAGCCTGACTCCCATCCCTCCGTCTGCCGCCAAGGAGTCTGTATTCTGTGATTACTGTAAGAAACTGCGGCATACTCATGAGACGTGTTGGAAACTTTATGGAACTCCATCCGGGGGTCAAGGTGATCGGTTTGGTTCTAGAGGAGGTCGGTCAGGCCAGTCTAGAGGACGTGGCTCTTATCCCCGGGCTCATCAGTCTAGTGCCGTTGATACACTTGATTCTACTTTTGCTTCCGTTGGCCAGGCTTCTGATGGTCTCTCTAGCATGACTACTCATGCGCTTGAGGATGTTCTGCGTCACTTGTTGGACCGCCAGTCTTCTACTGCTCTCAGTACATCTTCCTCGTCGTTTGCCCGCTCAGGTAACTTAGCCTCTTCTCCTTGTGTTTTCCTGTCTCATACGTCTTTGCCCTGGATTATTTATTCTGGTGCCTCAGATCATATATTTGGCTCTTTTGACCTTTTCTCTGCCTATAAGCCCTCTTCAGGTCAGGACAAAGTTAAGATTGCAGATGGTATTGTTTCTTCTATTTCTGGAAAAGGTTTAGTCTATGTAACTCCTACTTTACCTTTCTTTTTTGTTCTCCATGTTCTTAATTTTTCTGTTAACCTGCTATCCTTGAGTCGTATTGCAAAGGATTTGAATTGTAGTGTGACATTTTTTCCTAATCATTGTCTTTTTCAGGACCTTGTCACAAGGAGGACGATTGGCAGTGGTAGTGCAGAAAATGGTCTCTACTTCCTGGATCAATTGGACAAGCTTGCTCATTCTTCCACCAAAGGCCCTACTACCACCGATGATATATGGCTGTGGCATCGGCGTCTTGGGCATTCTTCTTTTTCTTTACTTAAGCATTTATTTCCACCTGTTTTTCCAACAATAATGTGTCTTAATTTCTTTGTGAGTCTTGTCAGCTTGGAAAACAATACATAGCTTCTTTTGCTTCCAGTTTGAATAAAAGTTTAGTTCCTTTCTCATTAATACATTCTGATGTTTAGGGTTCATCTCGTGTTGTGTCTATGAAAGGTCATCGTTGGTTTGTTACATTTATTGATGATTTTTCTCGTACTACTTGGGTGTATCTCATGAAAGACAAGAGTGAGGTTTTCTCTGTGTTCTGCAATTTTCATAAGATGATTTGTACTCAGTTTGGGGCCACTGTCAAAATATTCCTTTCTGATAATGGGAGTGAATACATAGATTTTGGGTTAGGGCAATATTTTTCTACTCATGACATTATCCATCAAACCTCCTGCACCAATACCCCTCAACAAAATGGGGTGGCGGAACGCAAGAACCGCCATCTTCTTGACATGGCTCGGTGCATGTGTTTTTCTATGAGTGTGCCTCAATCCTACTGGGGTGACGCTGTTCTCACCGCTGCCTATCTTATTAATCGTCTTCCTACTCAGGTCTTGCAAAAACAAGCTCTTCTTCAAGTCCTCCTCGATTTCCCATCCTTATTTTCTGTTCCTCCCAAAATATTTAACTCTGTCTGTTTTGTCCATAATCACTCTTCTACTCGTGGTAAGTTGGACCTTCGTTCCCTCAAATGTGTTTTCCTTGGGTACTCTTTTACTCAAAAAATGTATAAATGTTACCACCCTCCTTCTCGTAAGTGGTTTGTGTCCATGGATGTCACCTTCTTTGAGTCCCAGTCCTATTTCTTGTCCTCTCCAGTGTCCCAGTCCTCTTTTCAGGGAGAGCCTTGGTGTGAAGTGATTCCTGTGGTGGAACTAGTTGTTCTTGCACCACCACCTTCTACTGGGACTACAGAACCCAATGTCACCAAGGACAGGGAAGGGTAAGTTTATGTCCGGGACAAAGATAGATAGAAAGTTACCTGGATACAAGAAGCCACTTCTGCTCCTCCACTGCCATCTTTTGCTTTTGATGAGAGTTCAGGTAACTTTGAATCTCTTGAGTCCATTGATCTTGATGTTCCTATTGCCAAGAGAAAGTGTGTGAGATCTTGTACTCAACATCCTATCTCAAATTTTGTGTCTTACTCTCATTTGTTGTCCTCATAGAGCGTTTATGTCAAATATTTTCTCTGTTAGCATTCCTAACCATTTTTAGGATGTTCTTTCAAAGTATAATCATCTTCGTGTGGAAGCCTATACAGATGCTGATTAGGCTAGATCAGTGACTGATAGGAGATTGACTTCAGGGTATTGCTCCTTTGTTGGAGGCAATTTAGTTACTTGGAGGAGTAAGAAACAGAATGTGGTTGCCAGGTCAAGTGCAGAACCTGAGTTTAGAGTTATGGCATAAGGGGTATGTGAGCTCTTATGGATCAAGTTATTGTTGAGTGATCTAGGTATTGATCAGATGGACTCCATGTGGTTATACTGTGATAATAAGGCCGCTATCAACATCGCTCACAATCCGGTTCAACATGACAGGACAAAACATGTTGAGATTGATCGCCACTTTATTAAGGGGAAATTCACTAGTGGCGCAATATGTATTCCCTTTGTGCAATCTGGTGAACAACTTGCTGACATCCTCACCAAGGGAGTTGGGAGTAAGTCATTTCATGACATCTTAGGTAAGCTGGGTATGAGAGATATCTTCGCACCAGGTTGAGGGGGAGTGTTAGAATAATATATTGTTATTTGAGTTCTTATTTTGTAATTATTCTATATCTTAGGGCTCCCTTGTAATTATTAAATTCATTAATATAAATAGGGGATGACATACTAATCATTCCCTAATCTAGTATTCTCTAAAAATAACATGAACTTGAAGCTTGTTTCATAAATGAACCAAGCCCGAGCAGACCCATGCTCAGTTTTTTAATGTTTGAGAGCATAGGCATTGTTTCACTGTTTTGTTGTTCTTTAAAAACTATATGCCTATATGGTAACTTGAAGTTTGACTCTTGAAGGTTAATATGGTATGTATGATGCAAAAGATAAAAAGAGGACCCTGCATGTTGTCAGTTGTCCAATCATCTTTTCAAAATCTATGAATGTTTATCCTTGGCATTTGAAAGATATACGTAGAATATGATACAAATAGAAGAGGTGGCCCTCCATATCATGCTCTTAACCAGCTCTTCCAAAGTCTCTGCAATTTTGGTCCATTATTTTAAAAAAAAGAAGAAAAAAACTTGCAACAATTAAAATGTGACACATGTCATTTAAGGTGTGTTTTGTTATGCTTTGAGGCGGTGTTGGGCTTGCGGATTAATTTGAGTAAGTTGGAGTTGATTTTAGTGGGGGAGGTTGATAGGTTGCCGGTGTTAGTAGTAGTTTTGGGCTGTATGGTGTCGGCACTGCCGGTGTCTTATTTGGGGTTACCATTGGGTGCTACTTACAAGGCAAAGGGGGTGTGGGGAGGGGTTGTGGAACGGGTGCAACGCCGGTTGGCGGAATGGAAGAAGCAATATTTGTCGAAGGGGGAAGATTGACATTAATCAAGAGCGTGTTGAGCAGTATTCTGACCTACTTTATGTCGTTGCATGTCATTTCTGTTTCAGTGGCGACTCGCTTGGAGAAGCTTCAGCGGGATTTCTTGTAGGGGGTGGAGGGGAGGAGTTTAAATATCATTTGGTTGATTGGGGGCGGATTTGTTGTCCAAAGGAGGTGGGTGGTTTGGGGGTGCGAAGGTTGGTGCCGTTTAATATGGCGTTATGAGGGAAGTGGTTTTGGCTATTTGCTTGGAAGAGGGATCGATTGTGGCGTAGGGTGGTTGCTGCCAAGTATGGGGTGGGAAGGGGGGATTAGAGGTCGAGGTATGTTGTTAGGTCTCATGGTCGGGGTTTGTGGAAGGTGATTTGGTTGGAGGGGGGGGGGGGAGTTCTGAGATAGGGTCAAGTTTTGGGTGGGATCAGGGGAGAAGGTGCTGTTTTGGAGGGATAGGTGGTGTGGGGAGGTTTCGTTAGAAGTGTGGTTCTCTTTGATTTTTAGTATTGCTATTGATCGGGAGGCTACGGTTGCAGATTGTTTGGAGGTGGACGGTGTGGTGGCGTAGGATGTCCAGTTGCACCGGCAGGTTCAGGATTGGGAGGTGAGTCGATTGGAGGAGTTGCTTAGCTTCTTGTATGGATTAGGGATTATAGGTAGGGGGAAAGATGTGGTAGTTTGGGATGTGGCGAGTACCAAAGGCTAGTTTTTTGTTTCGTTATTTTATCAGAGTTTGGAAGGGGAGGTAGTGGAGGTTTTTCCTTGGAGGAGTATATGGGTCTTAGGTGCTCCTTCTAAAGTGGTTTTCTTTTTATGGATAGTTGCATCGGGACGTAATCTTACTATTGATAATTTGGTTCGCCGTGGACATGTGTCGGTTAATCGGTGTTGTATGTGCTGTGCTGATGCTGAGTTTGTGAATCATTTGTTTCTTCATTGTTCTGTGACTTCGAGGTTGTGGGCCTTATTTTTTCTGTGTGGAGTTGCTTGGGTGCAGCCAAGGGGAGTTTTGGAGTTATTGTGCAGTTGGAGGGGGGTTTGAATAAGAGGTCATCGGCGCTGGGTCTAGTTGTTGGTGCCATTTTGTTTGATGTGGTTGGTTTGGCTGAAGAGAAATCGGCGCACTTTTCAAGAGTTATCTTGGATTGTGTTGTGGCTTGAAAACTGGTTATTGGTTACTTTGTATAGTTGGTTGGAGAGGAGGGGATCCGGATTTGTTTGCTTTTTTAGACTTTTTGGATGACGTTATTGGTTAGGTGTTTTTAGTTGTTTTCTAGCTGTTTTTGGTGATTTCCCATATTGGGATATTTTGTATTCTTTCGCATCATCTTGATACTTTCTCAATAAAGTCAGATTTTTTATAAAATAAAAAAAATAAAAAAAAAATGCAACACATGTCACTAGAATTAATCTACCAAACCGAGCAGATCTTGGCTCTTTAGCTCATGATGTAGTCATGAACCTAGCAGCCCGACGCTAAACACCTAAAAGCTCAGCTTGGCTCATTTGTAACCCAACCCTAATGGTAATTGGCCTCCTTTCCTGACTGTATTAAGGTGGGCAAGTTTAGATATGTTGTTATCTTCTTTTTGGCTTTTTCAGGTGGAACCTTCATTGCCAGTTCTTCGGCAACTTATCCACTTGAATGATGAAGAAGTTTTAACTGATGCTTGCTGGGCACTCTCTTATCTTTCTGATCACCCAAATGACAAAATTCAAGCTGTGATTGAGGCAAGTGTCTGCCCACGACTTGTGGAGCTTCTGCTGTTTGTTCCTATTTTCTCTAAAATTTTAAATTATGACATTGATTTAACTTGGATTCCTCTTATAGTTTTCTAGAATTAGTTGTGCAGAAAAATTATCCTTTCTGCAAATTACTGGAACATTTTGCATTTTTTCTAGGCTGAATTTTTGTACTCTTATTTTATTTTATTTATTTTCATGTAATAGTTGCCAGATTTGTTATAGTGGTACTAACTAAAATTTGTTTTCCACAAGTCATCCATCGCCTACGGTTCTTATACATGCTCTTAGAACAGTAGGAAACATGGTTACAGGTGATGACACCCAAATTCAGGTATTAATGATTTCTACATCCATGCAATTAATTCTTACCATTATAGTAGCTTGATGCAGTATCATCATTTTTTTTTATTTGTTCATTTACATTGTATTGGCTAATACCAATACAAAAAGATGATATTCACTTGCAATTATCAATACAATAACTAGTTTATTAGTATAGTAAATTTCTTTTGGGCCTTTGGCATTCTTGTAGTGAAATTAGTGGAAGGCAAAATACTTCCTATCTAAGGATTCTGATTTCATCTGGATGAAAAAGAAAATGTGGGTTTCGTATTTTGGTTTATTACTTTATTATGTGCATGACCCTTCATTTATTTCTACCTATAAACAGAGACCTTTCTTTGATTTCTGTAAAACTTAATGCTTGAACCTTTTCAATATGAGAGCTCCTGTGTATGCAAGGGCTTTTGGAACTTCTGTGGCCACTAGTTAATCATTCTTTCCAGAAATATATATATATATATAAGTTCTCTATTTTGCTCCTTTTTACCAGCAAGGCAGAAGCTAGTGACCTGTATACAGTCAATACATTTCCATCCGAATCTCCAAGTCTGATTTACTTATCACTGTTATGAAACTTGGACTGTCTAATGAATCAGAAAAGAGAAAGATGAGGTTCATTGGTTTAGCCTCATGGCCTGCTGGAACTGAATCCTGATGTCAATGATGTATGGAAAGATCTTATATTGTATCAAAATAGAATACCATCATTAACAGTCAATGAATTTCCAAGTCTTGTTTACTAATAAATGTTGTAAAACTTGGTTTATCTAATAAACCAGAAAAGAGACTGAGATGAGGTTCATTGGTTTAACCTCATGGTCAGCTGGAACTGAATCCTGATGTCAATGGTGTACGGAAATATATTATATTGGCCCTGTTTGGTAATGCTTAAAATTCAATTTATTCAACTTACTTGCTTTAAACAAGTTGACTATTAGTGTTTGGTTGCAATTGTAAATTAGAGATTATTTGACTTTTTTTAGCTTATTTAGCCAAAAAAGGTGAGATTTTCATAAACTACAATTTGTAGCTTTTTTGAGCTTATTTGAAATCCTTAAATACAAAGAGACAAAACATTTTGTGGGCATTCTAGCTATTCGCACAACAAAAAAATTTATGTGACAGCTTATTTAACCAAACATGTTTAACTTTTTTCACGGATTATTAAAAGCCACCCAAAACAGATTTACAACTTATTTTAATTCTTTTAAGATAATAATCTAAAAAGCAATAATCACAAAAGCTAACTTATAAGTTATACCAAACGGGCTATTGTATCAAAATAGAATATCATTTAAATATGAAAAAATTATGCTAAAAAAAAACTTCTTAGTTTGATCAGATTCCCATAACATTTTCAGACAAGCTTTTTGGCATTCTTTTTTTTGTAATGAATAGAAGTCTAACTTCTGGCTGTGTTTCTTTTCTGCCCTTTTTTGTCTTCAAAATCATGTTCAAGGAGGGAGAGAGAGGTACTGAAAGGAAGGAATAAACTACGAAAGAGCTACAGAAAGACGGAAGAGAATTATAGCAACCTAGGAGGAAAAAATCAAAACCAGACCAAATATTTTATGGTTATGGTCACAAACACCCTTTAGCATAAAGAAATTGCAAAGTTTAAATGATTCTTGTTGTAGCCCAATTCCCCAAATAGAGTAAAAAATAGACACAAGCTACATCTATAATCAACAACCATAAAACCCATCCAGGGAAAAATTTGGAAGCTTTAAATTCTTCTTGTAACCAGGCTTAGGGAGAATGCCATAGTGATACAAAACAGGGACATCAATACTACCAGTAATGAAAATGTTAGACGACAAATTCTAGATGTTCCATTTTTCTCCATGGCAATGATTCCATCGGTCCTTGTGGTATTGAAAACACATTAACCAAACTAGCCCCCTCTGTTATATGGACTATTATAAATGCAATTGACACGTGGGTTAGGGTATGAGATATGTGTCCAACATGTCTAGTTGATTATGCAAGCAATAAGGTTGTCTTGTCATTGATTCTACTCTACAACTATGCATAAAACTCTCATATTTTGCATCAACGGCTCTATCATCTATGTTACTTTGTAAATACCAACTACCCTTGAATTAACCGTGGTGGACTTACGGAAAACTGCTACACCCTTGGGGATTAGTTAGGCTTTGATGCGGACACCCCAGTGCCAATCAAAAAAATAAAAAATAAAAATACGAACTTACCCTGCATGGTAAAAGAATAACATTAAGAAAATATGATGTGTAGCTGTGGCCAGTGTCTTTAGACATCGAAACTAGAAAAATCTGACACTTAGGCTCATACCTCCACCAAACACCATACTCGAGTCCATGTAACATAGCTAGGCCTCCTATTTGATCACTTCCTCATAGACAGACAAAGAGAGAGAGATGGTCAGAATTACATCACTAAAAGAGAGGAGCTTCTAATATTCATAGACCTCAATATGTTCAATTATTTTATTATTGAGAATGCATTAATATTTATATAGGTTTTAGTTTTTGTTTCCAAATGTTTTTCATACGTTTCTAAATTCTTTTTTCATTTCCATTCTTATGTTTTTTTGATATTTTTCCAAGCTAACCAAAACAATACACTAAAATGAAATTTTGACCCTTGGTTGAAGATTATTTTATTTTTATTTTTTAAAAATTGTGTTGGAGATCATTCTATAGTACAATTTTGGCTTTTAAATGTATATTTTGGAAATCTCTTAATCCCTGGTTTTTTATTTACATTATTACACTTAAACCAATAATAGTTTATCATAACAACTATAATAACCATCCTTAAATTTTATAATCATAATTGATGTTTTTTATTTAAATTATAAACCTCTAAATTTAGGTTGTGAATATTACAATTCTCCCCTTCTAATTAAATTTTCGTCCCGTAACTTACATGTTTAAACAAATGAGGGTATCGATTCCGCATACTCTCCTTGCACTCCAAGTTGCCTCCTCGGATGTGTATCTCCTGCATAAAACTTTCACCAACGATATGGTCTTGTTATGTAGTACTTGATGTTGATGATCTAAAATTTGCACTAACTCCTCAACATATGACAAGTCATCTTTCAATTCAATAGGCTGAGTAGTAAATACATGTGATGGATTTGGAATGTACTTTCATAACATTGAGACGTGTAATACATCATGTAACCAAGACAACTCACATGGCAATGCTAACTAGTAAGTTGTAGTACCAATTCGCTCAATAATGTCACAAGGGCCAATATACCGCGGACGCAACTTACCCCTTTTAACAAATCACTTCACCCCTTTCCATATTGACACCTGTAAGAATACCCTGTCTCCAATAGCAAACTCTAGATTTCTCCTTCGATTATCTGCATGACTTTTCTGACAACTATGTACGATTTTCAAGCGATCTTGTATTACGTCCACTTTATCAACAATTGTTCGAACCATTTTAGGTCCCCAATAATTTCTTTCCCCCACATCACTCCAACATACTGGAGTTCTACACTTTCGGTCATACAAAGCCTCGTATGGAGCCATACCAATACTTGTTTGATAGTTGTTATTATAGGCAATTTTTATTAGTGGCAAATACTTATCCCAGCTATCTTTGAAGTGCAACACACAAGACCACAACATATCCTCCAAGGTCTGGATAGTCCTTTCAGACTATCCGTTTGTCTGGGGATGAAAAGTTGAACTAAAGGTTAGTTTGGCAACATCAAATAGTGGCCAAAAAGCCACTAAAAAAGCCAAAAAGCTAAAGAACTATACAAAAAAGCATTTCAAACATACTATTTTTTTCACCTCATATTTTAGCCAAAAACCCAAAAAGTTACTAAAATAGTTTATTCCCAAACCAACTCTAAATTTCAAGGTAGTCCCCATAGCTTGCTGTAAACTGGGTCAAAATCTAGGATCCTTGTTTGAAATAATAGATAGCGGAGTCCCATGCAAGAGAATGGTCTCATCGACATACAATGTAGCATACTTGTCGATAGAATACTTAACCATAACAGGTAAGAAATAGGTTGATTTGGTCAATCTATCCACAATCACCCAAATAGAATCATAGCCTTGCTGGGACCAGTGAGGAAGTCCAACCACAAAATCCATTGTGACATTCTCCCATTTCTACTCAAGAATAGGGAGAGGTTGCAACAAACTTGCAAGACATTGATGCTCATTTTTTACTTGTGGACACACCAAACAACAAGCAACAAGTTTAGCCATCTCTCTTTTCATTCCACTCCAATAATGCTCCCCAAGATTGTAATACATCTTAGTACTGCCTAGGTTTCCAAAATTTCTCTCTTTACGTTGTGTTTGGTTATGGGATTTGGAAAAGGAAAGGGAAAAAGTTGGTGAAATATGAATAAAATATACTTACATTTCACATCGTTTCCTTTTCCTTTCCTTTTCCAAATTTCTTCCCAAATCTCCCAACCAAAAACAACGTTAAAGTTTGGTCTTTCCACTTTGTTACAGCTTGCACCTTTTTAGAATCAATACAAATTCCATCCCTAGTGATCACATGCCCCTAGAAATCAGTCAGGGCATTATCTTCCAGATCTGGCTATCCTGTTCCAGTCTGAAGAGATTCATTCTTTCCTCTATGGCGAGATTGATCCTTTCTGCTAGAGCTTGTTTAAAGGCGTGTTTGGGTTTTTTGCATGCTAGTGCGTGTACTCTTCCTCTATGAGCTAGACTCTATCACACTATCCAACCAGAACTCACATTTACTTAATTTGGCAAACAACCGCTTTTTTTGTGAAGTTTGTAATGTTGTACGTAAATGATCCTTGTGTTTCTCTCTATTATAGGAGTATATCAAGATATCATCAATAAACACAATAATAAAGGCATAATATGATCATTTTTGAGACATCCTTGTCTATTGAAGGAGGCAATCAGTGGTGCAGTTAGATATTTTACCTTAAGTAACTGATTTGTGGAGTGGAAGTGCAATAGTATCGCTGAGCATATATATAAATGTACACACACACACACACATATAATATGTTAATGTTATACATACTTTCAAGTACTTTGTATTTATTTATTATTTATTATTTATTATTATTTATGAAATTGACTAATAATCAATATTGAAAAACAATCTGAATAAGAGATTGTTAAGAGTAAATAAAAAAGTACTATATTTGTTGAGGTGTAAGCGGCAACCAAATGATGAGATTATTTTTTCTTCTACTCTAAGGTCACAAGCTCAATTCTTTCTGCACATTACGAACACGGTGAGTGCTAAGGCTTTAATTACTACCTTGAGTCTTTACTCATGGAGGTTAGGGACTGGTCAAATAGGAATTCCGTATGTCAGTCAGCGAATTTGGCTAAAATAATACTTGAATTTCACGTGTTTTACGTAACATTTCACTAATTTACATATGTGGTGCAAAATAAATCTAGGAGGATTAGGATTGAGAATTTCTTTACAGTTAGTAGGGATTGGTAGGTTGGATGGTGCAGTTATACAGTCTTTCAGAAATGATGATGAATGCAGAGGATGATGGACAAGTTTTTAATTCTTGTGGGGCAGTAGCCCTTGCATACATTGTACTGTACGTGGGAAGAAATTATGTTTAATTATTCTTTTAGTAGTGTCCTATAAGTCTCTGACTCTTTACTCTTGAATGATAAGGTACATTAGCTATGTGTTTATATACATGTATTATATAGATGTATCTGAAAAGATGTCATCACAAAGCTTTATGGAATACCTATTCTAACAAGAATTAATTAGGAAACTGAAATTTTGAAATGCTGAATGCTGTCATGAAATTTGTGTATGTATTTAGCAAGTAAAACTACATTTTAGTGGAATGGTAGCGCTGAGGAAATTGAAACTCTCTCTCTCTCTCTCTCTCACACACACACACACACATACACACACACACACATCCTTGATATACTGTTCCTTGCACAGTGAGAAATAACTCATTTTATTTGTTTCAGTTTGTGATTGAGAACCATGTCCTCCCTTGTCTCTACCAACTTCTCACACAATCATGAAAAAAGCATCAAGGAAGAAGCTTGCCAGACAATTTCAAATATCAGTGCTGGGAATAGAAGTCAAATTCAGGTATATGGATTCCCTTTCATATCCATTCATTCAGAAGAATCTTTTATGTTGCCAACTATGAATATATTACCAGCTTTGTATCAATCTCTATCTTTCATTGCATGTGCTATGTTAGTCAACCATGATTCTTTTGTGTTGTATCAACACCCTCAATTTATTGGTGAGCAATGGTGCATTTTTTAATCCTTTCAATATAGCTCTTGCTTAATCTGAAATCATTTTTATACTAATGGTTCTGTAAGAAAGGATCTGATTTTCTAGTCCATCTGGTCAGTTGGTTAAACTTGTTTTTATTGTTAATCTTTTCCTAGTTATATTGTGATTTGTCTTGGGAGATTTTGAGATAGAAATTTGGGTAAGAAGAGAGGAACATACACTCATCATAGCTGTTTCTGTATGAAACCACTCTTGTTCTATTTTGCCTGAAAAGATTTTTATATGTCATATTTATTTTACAAAGTAATTACATAGTTCCCTTATAAAACGTCATGAGGTGAATCGGATACAAAAGGCAACAGCTGTAGCAATGTTTGTGCTGTCTTTTGCTATAATGGTGGAAGCAATCTGTTACAAAGTTGCCAAAAGGAGTAAATGGGTGGCATTTTGGGAATTGGAAAAACTGTAGGAAAACGCATAATGTGCCAATTGCATACACTTTTGCATATTAGGTAATGGTGAAACAAGTTATTGTTCTGTTTGCATGGATTATCCTAATTAATCTGTTGCATTTTTTTTAATTTTTTTTTGGCTTGGGAACAGGCTGTTATTGAAGGAAATATTATCCTTTCTCTGGTACACCTTCTTCAACATGCAGAATTTGACATCAAGAAGGAGGCTGCGTGGGCTATCTCAAATGCTACCTGTGGAGGATCTCATGATCAGATTCGGTTTGTTTCTCATCTTGATTTCTGCATATATAGCCAGTATGGTTAAATTGGCTGCTTATCTGCATTTACGTTCAGACCTAGGTTTTAGCTTTTCTTCACTCACCTTTTCCTCTCTCCTTTTTCGATTTCCCATTTCTCATTCATTTCAAACTACAATCTAAGTAACAATCTTTCAAGTCTGCAGTGCCCAAAAATTTTATTTACTTGATACCTACTACAGTGGTAATCTTCCCATCCTGTTCTATCCAGAGCCGTAACTCTGGTAAATCATGAAGAATAGCATCATAGTAGTAGGTCAGTTGTCATTAAATGTCAAAGCAACAGGTTGAACTACTTTATATGTTGGATTTCTGATGATAATTGATTATTGAACCCACAAGTAATTTCCTCATTGAATAAACAAGGTTCAGTTGGTCCTTTCACTTAATCATATCCACATGATAAGGGTCCACCTAAATTTGGCAAAATAATGCATTGAGCTGAGGCCTGTTCTCATATACAATCAGTGTCAATTACAGATTCTTGGCGAGTCAAGGTTGCATTAAGCCACTTTGTGATCTTCTAATCTGTCCAGACCCAAGGATTTTGACTGTGTGCCTCAAGGGGCTTGAGAACATTTTGAAGGTGGGTGAGGCTGACAAAGAAGGTGGAATGAACAATGGAATTAATTTATATGCACAAACAATTGATGAAAGTGATGGATTGGATAAGATTGAAAATATCCAAACCCATGACAACAACGAGATCTATGAGAAGGCTGTGAAGATCTTAGAGATACTGGGCCGAGGAGGATGAGGAAGAACAAATTCTTCAAGACAGAATCAATGGAAATCAACAGGGTTTCTATTTTAGAAATGCCCAGCCCAATCTTCCTTCTGGTGGATTCAAATTGGTTAGCAGGGGAAATTTTGAGTCTGTTTTCGGACTTTGTGAGTAATGCTAGGGACCAAGAACTCGGACATAGAAAAATATCCTGAAAAACAATGTGGTCTACATTCAACTGTTGTATTGTGGATTCAATATTTTAAATGAATCTGGACCACAAACTGTTTTTCTGGGTATTTTTTTTGTGTCTGATTTCCTGGTTCTACGGGTTTTGTAGGCCTCCTTTTGTTTGAGGGAGTTTTTAAACTTTGTTTTTGTTTTTCTTGTTTCCAACGGTCAGCCAGGACTTTTGGTCTGGCAGATGGGTTGAATTTGTTTTATGGAACTTTTTTTGAAGTGTAAGACTTTTTTAACTTGTGGTTTTCATAGTCATCCGTATTTTCTATATATTGATGTGAAGTAAAATATAACCATGATTTGTTTTTATGTGAAATGAGTTAATTTTCACATGTGATTTTTTTTAATCATTTGGTGCATTGCTTCTATGATGATGATGTGATTAATTAAGAAAGTATAAACAAATTTGCAAGTAGACTACGTTTTGTTTAAAGAAAATAATATAATGGTTTGCACGTACCATTATGTCTTCCAACTTTCCATAGCTCAAGCTCTTTATCAACTAGAAATGCTTTGGGTAAGTCGCTATGAAGAAATGGAGTAAATTGTTGCTGCGAAGCAAAACGAAGGGCAGGGCAATGATACATCCCTCTAATTTTGAAGCTCTAATTGAACTCTAATGATGTGGTAGAGAATAAAAAAAATATAAAAAAATAAAACTAAAGCCAAAACATCACATCACAATGGGATCCACTCTCATTAGAGCTCCCAATCATTTTTCTTTGCGCAAAACCCTTTCAAAGCCACCTAAAGGTACTTCTATATTTTACCACATTGAACATATATATATATATTGTTAGGACTATTAGACACCAGAAATCAATTCCACATAATAATACAAGAATATTTACGTGGTTCGGCAATTGCCTACGTCCACGGAGAGCAATATATTATCCAGAGAAAGATTACAGAACTCTCTCACAAATACTCTCACACTCTTTGTTCTCTCTGTGTTTGCTCTACTTTTCTCTCCTCTCAGCCTCTCCATTTATATACACATAAATGGTAGGTGACAGCGTCCCTCTTCTTCTCCTTTCGGTGGCTGTCGTCGTCCACCTTTGCGGCTTGCCAACTGACAAGCCGCATTCCTTAACAAGCAATGCTATGCTTTCACATGGAGAAGTTTTCTTATGAGCTGGAGCTAACAATTCTCCCCCTCCATGCCCATAAGGATAACTGACTTCTCACTTGAAGTCCATCCCGGTCAGATTCTTGCAAACTTCCAGTTTGTCTCTGGTGACACCTTTGGTCATCATGTCAGAAGGATTCTTGTCTGTGTGAATCTTCACTAGCTTCATCAGCTACTTTTCCATCACTTCTCATATCCAATGATACCGGACATCAATGTGTTTTGTACGTGAATGGTACATGGAATTCTTGCTCAAGTCAATTGCACTTTGACTATCACAATGTACCTTGTAATCTTCTTGCTGTAGACCCAATTCTTAGAGAAACCGCTTTAACCACAACATTTCCTTTCCAGCATCTACGGCAGCAATGTACTCTGCCTCTGTTGTAGATAAAGCAACACACTTTTGTAGTTTGGACTGCCACGAAACAGCTCCCCCTGCAAAGGTGAATAGAAATCCTAATGTAAACTTTCTACCATCAAGATCACCTGCCATATCGGTATCTGTAAAACCCTCCAAAATTGGTTCAGCTCCCCCGAAACATAAACACATCCTTGAAGTTCCCTTCAAGTACCGAAGAATCCATTTGACCGCCTCCCAATGCTCATTTCCTGGATTGGCGAGGAATCTGCTCACAACGCCAACTGCGTGAGCTATATCTGGCTGGGTACACACCATTGCATACATCAAACTTCCTACTGCGGAAGAATAAGGGATTGCCTCCATTTCTTTCCTTTCAGAGCTGGTTGTAGGACACAAACGCTTTGACACATTGAAATGGTTGGCCAGTGGTGTGCTGATTGGCTTGGCATCTTTCATGTTGAACCTTTCAATTACCCGTTCAACATATTTCTCTTGTGACAGCCATATCTTCTTGGCTTTCCTGTCATGAACAATCTTCATGCCCAAAATTTGCTGTGCTGGGCCTAAATTCTTCATGTCAAAATACTGCGACAAGTCCTTTTTCAACTTGTTGATCATAGTAGTATCTTGTCCTATGATCAACATATCATCAACATACAATAGTAGGATAATGAAGTTTCCATCTGAAAACCTGCGAAAATATACACATTGGTTTGCCACCGTTCTTGTGTACTCGTGATCCACCATAAATGAATCAAACTTCTTGTACCATTGTCTCGGCGCCTGTTTTAGGCCGTAGAGACTCTTCTTCAGTTTGCAGACTAGATTCTATTTTCCTTTAACTTCAAATCCTTCTGGTTGCTTCATGTAGATTTCTTCCTCTAACTCACCATGGAGAAAAGCAGTCTTGACATCCATTTGTTCTACTTCCAGATTCAAGCGAGCTGCTAATACCAGAGCTACTCGAATAGAAGTCATCTTCACAACTGGGGAGAAGATCTCATCAAAATCAATTCCTTTCTTCTGCCCAAAGCCTTTGACCACCAAATGAGCTTTATGCTGCAATAGTTTATCGTTTCCATCTTTCTTCAATTTATATACCCATTTGTTCTTCAAGGCTCTCCTGTCTCTTGGAAGTGGAACAAGCTCATAAGTGTGGTTCTTCTGCAAAGAACTCATCTCCTCCTTCATGGCTTGTATCCAACAGTCTTTCTCTGTATGACTCTTGGCTTCTGAAAAACTCTCGAGCTCCCCCTCATCAGTAATCAAAATATACTGAAAAGCGGGATATTTGGTTGATGGCACGGCAGCTCTTCCAGTTCTCCGCAACTGAGGCCCAGTTGCCTCTGTTTGAGGAGGTTACTCCCCCCGCTCAACACCCTCTTCATCCGGGTCTTCATCTCTTTCCTCCTGAT
Organism: Camellia oleifera; assembly: GCA_022316695.1. Taxonomy (NCBI): domain Eukaryota; kingdom Viridiplantae; phylum Streptophyta; class Magnoliopsida; order Ericales; family Theaceae; genus Camellia; species Camellia oleifera. The sequence continues at coordinate 63,235,451 of CM039308.1, forward strand.
CGTCAATTTCTGGCATAGGATCCTGCAACTCTGGCACTTCTTGTTGCACATCACCACATCTAGCATTTTGTGATGGCTTGGGAGATGGAAACAAGTCTGGAGTGATGACATCTCTGGACTTTGCAGATTTCTCAAAATCTACTATTGTCTGGCCTTCTTGGAATACAACATCTCTGCTCCTGAACATCTTCTTGTTCACTGGGTCCCACATCTTGTACCCAAATGCTGCATCTGAATAGCCCACAAATATGCACGGAGTGGACTTGTCATCAAGCTTCTGTCTGTTTTCCTTGGAGATGTGTGCAAAGGTCTTACACCTAAAGACTCTCAAGTGAGAATATGATACATTTCTTCTGGACCAGACTTCCTCAGGTATTGCAAAATTCAACGGGACTGAAGGCGACCTGTTGATGAGGTAACAGGCTGTATTGGCGGCTTCAGCCCAGAATGACTTTGGCAACTTTGCCATTTTGAGCATACATCTGACTCTTTCCATAATAGTGCGGTTCATCCTTTCTGCCACACCATTGTGTTGTGGGGTACCGGGAACTGTTGTCTCATGCTAGATACCTCTGCTGGCACAGTATACTGCAAAAGCATTGGAAGTGTACTCGCCTCCATTGTCTGTGCGAAGACACTTCAACTTCTTCCCAGGCTCTCTTTCTACCATTGCATGGAACTCCTGAAAGTGCTGAAATACCTCATCCTTTGTCTTCAGGAAATACACCCACAACTTCCTTGATGCATCATCAATGAAAGTCAGAAAATACTTGCGGTCGCCATGTGACTCTACTTCGATTAGGCCACAAACATCCGAGTATACCATATTGAGCACTTCTGTTTTCCTCTTGCTCGTTGAACTGAATGATACTCGATGTTGCTTGCCATAAAGGCAATGATCACAGGGCTTCAAGACACTCCTTTGGATAAGGGTATCCTGGATTGCTTTGCCAATAGATGCAATCCCATCTCACTCATGTGAGCCAGTCTTCTGTGCCATAAGTCCGGTGACTCCTTGTCTTCTGCTGCATTAAGACTTTCCAAACAGATCTTCGTTTGAGTCTTATACAGTGTTAAAGACATCTCTCCTCTGGCAATTGTCAAAGCTCCTCATGTTAGCTTTCAACGGCCATTTCCGAATGTACTTGTATAGCCCTATCGGTCCAGGGCGCTTACGGAGATAAGACTGAGGCGCAAATCTGGAACATGTCTCACATCTTTGAGAACCAGCTTGTTCTCGACATTAGTTTGAATACTAATGTCTCCAATACCCACAATCTTCGAGTAGCTAGAATTCCTCATTCGAACAGTGCCAAAATCTCCAGCGTTGTACAAGCTGAAGAGTTCTCTGTGGGAAGTGGCGTGATAGGATGCAGCTATGTCTATCACCCATTCTGTGTAGCTGTGGTCAGCCACGTGAAGGCAATCTTCCTCTTCACCAACTGCAAGAAGTATTTCATCAGTTGTTGTGGCTGTTGTGTTCTCATCTCCTTTTGACTTACTACTTTGGCCTTTCTCTTTTCGACTTAGGCAGTTTCTCTTTATGTGACCCTCCTGGCCACAGTGATAGCAAGTGAAGCTGGAGTTACCTCGACCTTTGTTGTTTCTGGATTTTCTCCTGCTGTTTCAGCTGCCTCTACTCTTGCTTCTTCCTCTACCTCTTCTTGTACCTCTGTCTTTGCCTCTATCTTCTGTGACAAGAGCATGGGACTGATTATGGGACTGATTACCTCCCATGTCTTTCCTTCTTGTCTCTTCATTGTACATGGCGTCTGTGACCATACTCATGGTCAGTTTCCCTTCTGGTGCAGAGGTGTTGAGAGAAACCACCAATGTCTCCCAACTGTCCGGTAAAGAACTGAGCAGTAGTACGACTTGCATTTCATCGTCCAATCCCATCTTGACGGTTGCAAGCTAATTCACCAGATTTTTGAATTTACTGGTGTACTCAGCGATAGACACACCATTCTTCAACTTCAGATTTACTAGCCTTCTCATTACCAAGGCTTTGTTTCGGGCGGTCTGTGACTAGTACATGTCGTTTAACATTGTCCAAAGAACATAGGCATCTGTCTCTTCGGCAACATGATGGAACACACCGTGGTCTATCCATTGTCTGATACAAGCAATAGTCTTGCGGTTCATCTTTATCCAGTCATTATCTTTAACTCCTTCAGGTTTAACCCCCTTTATAAAAATGGGGTCAAATAAGTCCTTTAAAAACAAGATGTCTTCCATCCGTGACTTCCAAATTGCATAATTGGAAGGAGTTAACTTGAACATAGAGTCTGAAGTTGATGTGGACGCCTCCATCATAAATTGCATAATTGGAAGGAGTTAACTCCAAATGAAAAATCTAACCGTACGGATATGTCTGGAATACTCCAAATAGTTAAAAACCACTATTGGATCGTCAAAAACGGACTCAGAATGGCGCAGATCAAGCCAAAATAGTTTTGACAGTTGCAGAATCAGGTGCGCCTACGAAGCACCGGATAATTTCTCCGGTTCGGCTGAGTCAACGGCTCAGTCAACGTGGCTGGTCAGCAGCGTAGCTTGGTCAACGGCGCGGCTAGGCGGCTCGGTGTCGGCTTGGTCAGTGGCTTGGTCAATGCACCGATGACGTGTCTGTCACGTGTTACACGTGTCAGCGATGTGGCAGCAGACGTGGCACTGACGTGGCGCCGACTGGCCCGCTAATGTGGCGCTGATTGGGGCCACATGGAAATGACACTGCAGTCACGTTGGTAGTGACGTGGCGTGTGACGTGGCGCTGACGTGGTTACCACGCAGTTGTCTTCTTCCTACGGACGCACGTGAGGGCGCATGCGTGCGTCTGAACTAACGCGCCGTCTGCTGGTCGGCGCGTGACCGCGCGTGGTGCGCGCGGGTCTCAATCGCTTTTTTGAGTGGCGCGTGCGGGCGCGTGTGAGCTCTTCTAGAGCTCTGCTTTGCAGTTCTGGACTCCTCTCATTGAGACCTTGCTCCTGGTATGCTCAAAACCTGATTTCGAGCAACTTGATTTCTAGGCAGTTTCGAAAAACACTCTGTTTTTGTTCCGAAACGCAACCGATTTGGCTCTGATACCACTTGTTAGGACTATTGGACACCATAAATCAATTCCACACAATAACACAAGAATATTTACGTGGTTCAGCAATTGCCTACGTCCACGGAGAGCAATATATTATCCGGAGAAAGATTACAGAACTCTCTCACAATTACTCTCACACTCTTTGTTCTCTCTGTGTTTGCTCTACTTTTCTCTCCTCTCAGCCTCTCCATTTATATACACATAAATGGTAGGTGAGAGCGTCTCTCTTCTTCTCCTTTCAGTGGCCGTCGTCGTCCACCTTTGCGGCTTGCCAACCGACAAGCCGCATTCCTTGACAAGCAATGCTATGCTTTCACATGGAGAAGTCTTCTTATGAGCTGGAGCTAACATATATATATATATATAGGGATATGAGTTGGAGCTAACATATATATATATATAGGGAAATTATCGAATACTCCCGGAATATCATGTGGTCATATTCCAAGCCAATCACCAATTACTTAGCTCCATGTTGTTCTCCCATCCCCAACATAAAATGTGTGCCCTTACACCTCTCCACCAATCAAAACTTTATGAGACAATGTTTATTTATTTATTTTATAGTAAATTAAATAGAGTCCTTGTCGATAACACTAATAAACTAGTAAATCAAGGGAGTATATATTCATTGTGTTTGTATGATCCATATTCAAGTAAATTTAAATTTACATCATACACTTCAGTTTCGGAGTAAGTTTCAAGATAAAAGTTCATGATATATTGCGTTTTTGAATGAACTACAAATCCAATTATCAACTCCTCCTTGTGAGTAGTTGATAATTTAGTTTGTAGATAATAAGGGATCTCTAGTAATTTTGAATTATATTTAGAGCAATACAACATACACAAAATTGTATACTTAAAAATACTAAAAACATTTAATATACGGTCGACATTCATTCAAAATGTGGACTCCATTACATAAGAGTTGAATCTTAACCACATATTATTTTTCTAGATATATTTTTGTGCATGAATTTTGTGCATAGAGAGGCCCTTTATTACACTCAAATAACAGTTTAAATTATTTTATATAGATTACACTTTTTAATGTAAAATTTATTGTTTTCTTTTATTATTGCAGTTAAAATTTAATATATTGTCCTCTTTCGTGCATAGAATTTATTTTTATTTTTACGTGTTAAGTTAAGTTGATGGATAAAGAAATTTTTCTTTTTATTGGCCTTTTACAATGAATGTTCATTTATGCCTTCATTATCAAAGCCTTTGACTATCAAAAAAAAAAAAAAAAAATCGAATGCCTTTGAACATGAAATTATAAATTATTTAATACTCTAGCAACTACTTACATGGTAATGCTTCCTACAATATGTAGAATTTATAACCATTTGAATAGTTGTATTTTTGTTTGGGAGATTTTTATCAAATTTTAGTAAAAATCTTTGGATAAAGATAGAAGAGACCTAGTAGATTGAGATAATGCCTTCCTTAAATAAAAAAGAAAAAAGAAAATGTTAACAATGAATTTCTTTTTTTCTTTTGTTTTTATGCCTCTTAATAAATTTTATATTAGGGATTTTTTTTTTTTTTTTTGGTTTCAAGTTGTTGAATTGCAAAAGTGTGACCTTAGGTGATCACCTTAATGACCTAATAATGATTGAGTTATCATTACACTATATGTATATTTATATTAAATATTATTATTTTTCTTAAGACAAAAAAAAAAAATTATATACAATCAATCAAAATAAAAAAGCGATAGAGGTCATGATTTGGAGTGATGATAGAAAGTGGAGGCTTTTCCCAAACTAAGCCTCTTTTGCCTCGTATTTCCCAAACTAGGCCTACTTTTGACGGATTTCCCAAACTAAGCTAAAGCGCTATTACAAATCGCGCTTTCACTATTTGGAGCCCAAAAGTTGATGAATAATGAAGATGCTATTGTGAATCGCGATTTTAATTAAGAAAACGCTGTTTCAAATAGCGATTTTAACCTCAAATTTTTTTCCTGTATAAAACGCTATTCCAAATAGCGCTTTATTTGCGGATTGGTTTTGTAAAGAAAACGCTATTCCGAATAACGATTTTAATGTTCATTACATAAAACGCTATTGCCAATAGCGATTTTACTGTTCATTTCATTTGTGAAGAAAACGCTATTCTAAATAGCATTTACACTGTTAAACTGGAATTGAGAACACTTTCCGTGTTCATTTCTTTCTTGGTAAGCAGATTATTGTTTGTTGTCATTGTTTTGGTGATAATGTGATTCATAAAATTTTATTGGCTTTACTAAAGCCATTGTCATGTTAAAATTTGTTTTTTTTTTTCTTTTGTTTTTGTTTTGGTTTAGAAGGTGTAATTCAGAAATTTTACATAATATGAGAAAAACCTCTTTTCATATATTTATTTTACATAATATTTTTCATATATATAATTTTAAAATCATATTCATATAGATATTATTAAGCCAATCATGTTCATTTACAAAAGTCATGGTTTCACTGTTCACTATTGTAAGCATGGATTGAAACCACACTTTCACTGTTCATTTAAATTAGATTTAATTTTTTTTGTAAATATTTTTTTTCTGTTGTCATTGTTTCGGTGATATTGTAATTCATAAATTTTGTTTGGCTTTACTGAAGCCGTTCTCATGTTAAATTTTTTATTTTTTATTTTGTTTTTGTTTTGGTTTAGAAAATGTAATTCAAAGTTTTTTTTGGTCTTTACTAAAGCCGTTTTCATGTAAATTTTTTTTGTTTATTGTTTTGTGTTTGTTTTGGGTTAGAAGGTGATAATGTAATTAATATTTTTTTTTTTTGCTTTACTAAAGTCGTTTTTCATGTAAATTTTTTTTTTCTTTTGTCTTTGTTTTGAGTTAGAAGGTGTTATTCAAAAAATTATTTTGGCTTTACGAAAGCCGTTTTCATTTAAATATACATATATATTTATCCTTTTGTCTTTGTTTTGGGTTAGAAGGTGAGAATGTAATTCAGAAAACCAGTTTAGTAAAACCGTTTTGTACCCGTTTTCATTAAAAAAAATTATTTTTTTGTTTCGTCTTTGTTATGGGTTAGAAGGTGATATGCATACTCTACAGTCCGAAGCACACCCACACACTCTGCAACTCGACGAGCAACGACGAAAGGTGAGACGCGAAGACCACCGCGGAGTAAGCCTAGAAGACGAAGGCCACAGCGAGAGCTCCTAAAATAAATTTTGTCAACATTTTTGTAATAAATCTTAATACATAATATACGAAGTCACTAATTTACTAAATACTTATACAAGCATGAAAACAACATAACTGAAGTTCCAAATGTAATAGTTTTCAGTTACATAGGTAGTACAGACATAATTCTCCCACAAAAATACATTTTGGACACCATGAACTGAACACACATTACATACATCCTGAACATCCTGAACTGAACACACAATACATAAACATAACAGTTAGACAGACAAACACCTAATTCATGACCTAATATTGCATATTAATAGCCGCAACATTTGACAGACACAATACATAAACATAAACATAACATAATAGTTATACTTACTCTAACACAGACATTACATATTAATGCATGACCTAATATTGCCAAAGTGTAGAAATTAACACCTAATTCGCGCTTAAATCGGCAGGTGGCTCAGAGTCTGAATAATCCGAAAGCTCAGCGTCAGAGACAAGCTCAAGATCCTCCATGATACCCTTGATAGCCGCAACATTTGGTTTTGTTCTGTTCTTCTGGGCATCCTTCTTAACTATGTATAGCTGCATATCGCGAGCTAACCTACGGCGCATTTGGGAAATCTCACGTTGTAGTCTTTCACATAGTCGATCAACATTATCAGGATCTTCCTTTTGGATCTCAACAGAACGTGCTTTTGGCACCTTCAGTCGATTTTCCCGACATAATCTTTCCATTTGCACTCGCTCTATAAATAGTGCGGGCTACTTCAGAAGTCTAGCATTTGCTAAACCATATCCTGTTTGATTATCTGATGGCTCCTCCACCAAACCACATGGATCTCGATAGTACTTGGGCATGACAAAATGTCGCTTCCCAAAACCTATCATGATAAGCACAAGAGGCATCTAACAAAGCAAATGGTGTTTCATCTTCAGCATCGCCACTTCCCCTTCCCCCTCCTCGTCGTGAACTGTCACCCCTTTGCAAGTTCCTACCACCTCTGCGATTCCCACTCCCTCCCATGAACCATGTAGCCATGCTAATTTTTTAAAACAAATGAATGATAATTTCGTAGGGCGAAATGAGTTATAAGGTTGTGTCTTCACCTTTAGTCGTTTATATAGTTGGTTATGAACGGCTTTAAGAAGATGCCTCTGCATGACAATCCCACATATACGAACAAGGTATGAGTTGTCACTAGAATGAAAAAACAGAGTAAAGCAAATATTGTGTACCAAGTCAGGTGACTTGACAATCCATCTGCATATACCGACAAAGTAAGGGCATGCTCACTGTAAGGTAAATCAGTGAATTCACTGTTGCCATGTGACTTTCTGAATTGAGAATCCCACATATATCAATAAGAGATGAGTTGTCACTGTAATAAAAAAATCGAGCAAAAAATCGAGAAAACCAAAGCCTATGCACCAAGTCACATGACTTGACAATCCATCTGCATATACGGACAAAATAAGGGCATGCTCACTGTAAGGTAAATCAGTGAATTCGCTGTTGCCATGTGACTTTCTTAATTGAGAATCCCACATATATCAATAGGAGATGAGTTGTCATTGTAATAAAAAAATCGAGAAAAAAATCAACTTGACCAAAGCCTGTGCACCAAGTCACATGACTTGACAATCCATCTGCATATACGGACAAAATAAGGGCATGCTCATTGTAAGGTAAAGTAGTGAATTCACTGTTGCCATGTGACTTTCTGAATTGAGAATCCCACATATATCAAGTAGAGATGAGTTGTCACTGTAATAAAAAAATCGAGCAAAAAATCGAGAAAACCAAAGCCTATGCACCAAGTCACATGACTTGACAATCCATCTGCATATACGGACAAAATAAGGACATGCTCACTGTAAGGTAAATCAGTGAATTCACTGTTGCCATGTGACTTTCTGAATTGAGAATCCCACATATATCAATAAGAGATGAGTTGTCACTGTGTATCAAATAATCGAGCAAAATATCGAGAAAACCAAAGCCTGTGCACCAAGTCACATGACTTGATAATCTATCTGCATATACGGACAAAATAAGGGCATGCTCACTGTAAGGTAAAACAATGAATTCACTGTTGCTATGTGACTTTCTGAATTGAGAATCCCACATATATCAATAAGAGATGAGTTGTCACTGTGTATCAAATAATCGAGCAAAATATCGAGAAAACCAAAGCCTGTGCACCAGGTCACATGACTTCGCAATGACAAGTCTCTCCACGATTTTACTACTCAATGTTTGAAAAAATGAAGCTTATGTAGGCAATGTTGTGTTTCACTTAGCTATGCATCATTCGTTGTTACGACCTACTATTTCTATCAACGGGAAAAGTATGACTATTTGAATTTCTGTTGTCATTTGGAATTATTTTAAAATCAACTTTTGAATATTCGATTTGTAATATTTTGGGAAACATTTACAATCTCAACTTTTGAAATCAACTTTAAAATAATGGTGGATCTTGTGAGTGAAACGTGGGTTACGTAGGAGTACTTGGCCACCAATGTTTGTGAATATCATGGTGCATTCAAATCTGTCCAGAAAACTGGTGCATTCAAATCTGTCTGGAAACTGGTGTTACACAGTAATTTCGGAAGTGTTGTTCTCTTTGGGTATAAATCCGAAAATTAACAAATCAGTGTCATTAGAATTGATTACAATTCTAGTTTCTATACTAAGAGAATCGTCAATTTGTTGAAAAATGTGCAGAAAACAATCTGTTTGGGTATAATTAATTCTAAATAGTGATTCATCCCAACCAAATCAAGTAAAACCAATTGGGTTTTAAACTTAGTCCCCCAACTGGACCAACCATTTGGGTTTGAGCTTGTTTGTCCAGCCCCCAAGTTTAGTTTTCTGTCAACCCCCCATTCCTTACCAGAGTCATCATTTGTACTGGACTTACAAGAATTGGAAGGTGACTCTTTCTTCTTTCCTGATGGAGATTGAAATTCTTTACGTAGAGGATCCCTATTTAACGAGGCGCAGTTAAGGGAAGCTTTTCATCGAGCTTCCTGTTCTGTTTTATGTGTTATTGAAGGCGGTAGTTCGTTTGTCTGAACTTTATTAGTCCCCCAACTAGACCAACCACTTGGTTTTGAGCTTGTTTGTCTAGCCCCCGAAGTTTAGTTTTATATTAACCCCCCATTCCTTACCAGAGTCATCATTTTTACTAGACTTCCAGGAATTAGAATGCGACTCTTTCTTCTTTCCTGATGGATATTGAAATTCTTTACGTAGAGGATCCGTATTTGACGAGGCCCAGTTACGAGAAGCTTTTCACCGACCTACCTCTTCTGTTTTATGTGTTATTGAAGGCGGTAGTTCGTTTCACCGAGTTTAGTTTTCTGTCAACCCCTCATTTATTACCTGAGTCATCATTTTTATTAGACTTTCAGGAATTAGAAGGTGACTCTTTCTTCTTTCCTGATGGAGATTGAAATTCTTTGCAAATTGATCCCTATTTCAGCAGCCCCAGTTAAGGGAAGCTTTTCACCGAGCTACCTGTTCTGTTTTATGTGTTTTAATTATTCACATAATTGAACATACATTAATCCATTCATTAATCCAGAACATTCATTAACTCATTGCAATTCAATAAAGAAAGTCATGAACTAATAACTGTAAATTACTATAAATGTAGTTATTTCATAAACTTCAGGTTCATAAAACAAATACTTGAAATACATCCGCACGTTAGATGAACAACAACATTGTCTTACACTCCAGTAACAAACATACGACACAACGAACATACAAACATATATGAAAGATAACGGTGTTTGATTTCTTATTCCTCATTTGACATGTAGTAGTCAGAGAGATATTTTTCATTGTTTAAGACATTATTTCACTCAGTCACTGTCAAATTTCTGTTGCTTGCTTCTGCCATTTCGATGGCTAGCTGAAGCATGAAATGTCGACATCTCCGCATCAACATTCTGTTGTTCTCCTTCTTAATTCTGCTAACTGCTTTTTCATAGTCACTCACATTTCGTCTAGCCATGGTCAATGAACGACGATGAGGTACCAGTGCCCCAAAGTTACGTAGATCATTATACAATCCTTCTTGCTCCGTTACCCTGAACGCCCATTCTGCTCGGATACCAGCATAATAATCCTTTGGACTCGAGTACTTTTCGCTCTTGTAGTCATAGGTAAATTGAGGTAGCAGCCACACTTTCGGATTTCTTTGCCGGCGTGAACTTCCTGTACCTCTTGAAGACATTGTTGATAAAATAAAAAAATTAATAATAATAGTAATTGTAGATATATTACTATTGTTATGACTTCAACAAACATCATACTGGGGTATTTATAGACAGTCATAGTGGGGGTTAACTAGAGATGATCTGGTGACGATAATGCGTGCTAGGGCACTATGGAATAAGTTATACACGTGATATTATTTTATGTTATTCATTTCATGTAATTTTGAGTACCCGTGACTTTGTGTACCTGTGATGTAGTCACGGACGTGGTTGTCAGATAAAATCATAATTGTAGGCCAGAGAATCACAATGCAATCCCTTCATATTCGAGCAGTGAGTTGTCAAATAAAACAAAATGCAGTGAGTTGTCACATCGCCACATGAAACTATTTTGTCATGCTTACTTTTGTAATACAGTAAGTAGTCACTTGGAATTGACGATTTCAGTACATATAGGTGTTTTAAAAAAATTATAAATGAAATCAAAAAATGAAACAACGGCTTTAATTTTCTTTGTTTTAAAGTAATATTGTTCATAAACAACTATGAAACAGAGTGCAAGTAAATACACAACCGTCCAACTCACTTCGACCTACAAAACTATCGTTGTTTTTTTCACCAAAATAATAAAATGGTCACCTGATATGTAAACACGATTGGAACTTTGCAGCCTATATTTTATCTTATTTTCACTTAATGAACTTCACAGTCATCCCATTTTCATTGTTATTACACAACCGTCCATCATGTTTTTTTCACCAACATAATAGCATTTTCTGCTTCTTTTCACAGTCGTTTTAATGTGACTTAGATGAATTCTGAAATGTGAGGAAAAAACAAAGCATGTAAGTTGCGCTGCAGAAAGTCACATGCATCACGTAATGTGAGGAAGCATGGCAAAGTCAGAAAGTCACATGCATTGCTGCATCACTGCATAAAGTGACATGTACCACTCCATCACTGCACAAAGTCACATGCATCACCGTATCACTGCACAAAGTCAGCTGCATCACTGCATCGCTGCACAAAGTCACATACCTACCTATTGTGCCCATTGGAATTATGCAATTCATACAAATTTTGAGGGGGTGTCAGAACAAAATAACAATAAATTAATAACCATTACAATACACCTAAAAAGTAAACAAATTTATTAAAAAATAACAAATTAATAAATACATAAAAGTAAAAAATATTGTAGAAAAAGTGGTTTGAACAATGGGTAGAAAAATATATTGTAGAAAAATATTGTAATGTGAGGAAAAAATACACTTATTTTGATCATCCCAAACAACCTCTTAATGAAAGAAGGTAAAGTTACATTTTTACAGTAGCCAGGCTGACACCATCTGCGGCACAATAGCCGATGCTACAGGCATTTGATTCGTTCATGACTTGACAAAAGTGGAGTCCTGCCAGCCGAATGCACTGTATAAGGTCAGTGGCATGCATGTGATCCAACAGGAAATGCTCATAATTGGTTGAGACAAATTATTATAATAAATTAAAATATTTTAGTACTTAAAATTGTAAGTATATTTCAATGCAATATTGTAGTCAAAATTCAGGCTGTGTTCAGTTATATTTGTCAATTACATTTTTACCCAATTTTACGGGCGTGGTGTTTGTTTTGCATTTTTAAATTATAATTTCACATTTATTTTTTTTAAAAAAATTTCAGACAGAGAAATTTACTAATTCAGACGTTTAGTCGGTTGATCAGCTTGCTTGTTTTTATTTTTCAGAAAATATTTTCCAAAAAATTCTACTTTCTTAATTTTCGTGTTTTTTTTTATTGAATTTTTTAAATATGTTAAGCAATTTTTTTACTTTTTAGACACACCTAACATAAATACACTTAAAAAGTAAAAAAATTCTAAACAAAATCTTTTAAAAATTCACTAAATACCAAAAATGTTAAAAAAAAAATACAAACATTCAGTACATTTTTTGTATTTTCATCTATTTATTAATTTCTTGAAATATTTTTTCACAAATTTGTTACTTTTTGTTTTCAAATAACAATAAATTATGCAATTCATAAAAGTCGAAGTGACAACTCCTATCAAGTTGATGCATAGTTGTTCAGGTCATCAAAGTTGACGTAACAACTCTGATGCATAGTTGTCATAGTTGTTTACAATAATTTCATACATACAGCTACCATGTGTATATATGGTATAAATATCGCATCATACCACAACAAAAGTTTTACAGCTATTTCGAGCGATATCATCATGAGATATATGGTGGTTGATCTATATTCAGCAATGGGTCGCTATTGGGTTGCAGATGGAGATAAATTTCAATATCCATTAAATCCAAATTTGCGTTACTCACGTGGCACCGTCAATACCATGAGAGCTGAGTGGGAATTTCGCATAACTCGAGCAAACGTTCTCGTTGAGTTATGTCATGAAGTTAATATTAAATTTCCTTGCCGGTTAGCCATGCGTATGCCAACTGACACTCCACAGTTGTTGCAAAGGGCATTGCATCGTATCCGCAACGAAGTTAATCGCATGACCCAACGTTTGCAAAGGTCCTCACTAATGAAGACTGCAAATGAGCGTGCCGAAGATGGGTTAATGGATGATGTACACCAGTACTGGGCGTGGAGCATGGATGTTATGTATGAATCTGATATTTAGATGTCAGATGATGATGATAATGAATGAAATTGTTTGGATGAATGACCAAACCATTTATGTTGTAATGAATTTGTAATGCTTATCCACGACTTATCAATGAAGGGAGATATTTCAATTGTTTTTAGGCTTGAACAAACACATTTTTTAGGCATGAACAAACATATTTTTTATTTTATGTTTTTATGGGTTGTTTAAATATTTTGTTCAAACCAAACGCGTTTGTAATTTATGTTTTTCTAAAAATAAACAAAAATCAGTTTTTAATTTTTTTGTAAACATAAACCAAAAACGTAAACGTTACCAAACGCTACCTTATTTATTTTTATTTTAGGGTTTAGGATTTATAATTTAATTCTTCAAATTTATTTAAACTTCAATTTTATAAATGGTTGTCTCAATTTGTAAAATTGAGGAAAAATCGTAAATTACTATAAATAATACACAGACTACGGATAATGAGAGAGAGGTAGAGATGTGAAAGAGATTTGTGTGATTCATCAATATAAGTAAGAATAAAAAATTGTGAAATTATAATTGCGAATAAATAGGTATGACACATTTACATCAGCTGTACAAGTTTGATTTACAAAAACTATAACAATTACCAAAAAAAGAAAAAACTATACAGTCCATATCACAACCGCTAATGCCCTAACCTGCCCCCAGTCCCACAACCCCGACCGTGGACCTCCCTCCTCGATCTCCTGCGGTAGACTCTCTGAATATCTGGCACTCCCTCCTCTGCATGTGGCCCTCCACTGACTGCTGTGGAGCCTGTGAGTGTGACCCCCTCTCTCCTGCATCTACTGCCCCTGATCCTGTCTGTGCCTGCAGATCGGATACTGCTGTGAGCTGTGAAACTCCCTCATCTGGTGCAACTGTGTCACGATCTGTAGCTGGACCTCGACCTCTGCCTCTACCCGCACCCCAACCTCGGCCGCGACGTCCCCCACGACCATAACCTCAGCCTCTCCCTCACGCTCTGGGGGGGGCTCAATATCGGCCTCATCGTGAACGTGGGAGATGTCAGTGAGAACTGCATCATGTGTACTCATGGGCGCAGTCGAAGTAGTCCCCAGAAAAGTAGGTGGTAACTGGGTGGGTGGGGTAACAACATCATGCATGAACCGGGGCGCAGTCGAAGTACTCCCCAGAAAAGCAGGTGGTAACTGGGTGGGTGGAGTAACAACATCATGCATGAACCGGGGCGGTGTCCAATCAGGGTCAGGGTCAGGGTCAGCATGCTGGGTAAGATGTACGTGTGGGGAATCTGGAGAAATGTATGCGGTATCATGCGGTGGGGTGACTGAAGTCCAATGACCTGCTATGGTTGGCGGTGAAGTGGGAGGCACTGACGTGGACGGGACTGATGTGTTTGGAGCAGCTGCTGCACTGTGTACACCGTAGTCCCCAAAATGCAGACGATCTACCCGATGGGCATGCTGGATCCCCTCGTACAATAACTCTTGGATCTCTGCAAGGGCCTGCAGACCAAACTGTCCATCACGTCTAAAAAGGGCGTCCTCAGCCAAGTGATATGACTTCCCAACTCGAACCATCTGAACAAAAAATCAGATATATTAGGCTATAGTTGACTGAAAATAATCAATTATGATATTAACAATTATCTGACACATACTATGATACTCACCAATGCCTCGAGAGAAGGCCCAACTCCCTGATATCCGGCCTCAGACAGGTGGCTCGGATTACCGACAAGTAGGTGTGTATGTCGCCGATACCACAACATGTAAGGGTCGGGAGAGGGGAGGACCCCATCACTCTACTCAGCCTGTACAATAGTGTCGCGACGGGCATCCCATAACTGTATGTATCGCATATGATGCACACTCCAGTCAGTGCTGGCTCGGCTACATCTATCAGTCGCATGCAACCGCCACTCGGTGTCACACCGATACGGCACGGACTGGACCCGACCAAACTGTCGGAGGACACGATCAGGGAGATGCCACTCAACCACGTCAAAACAAATGAGTGGCACTCTCGCCATCCATATCTCCTCACCTAGTCGGCAATAGTCTGAAAGCGTATCGAGGACCTCAACATAAGGCTGCCAGATAAACTACAATAACGACAAGTCTATTAAAAATCGCTCATGAACATATACACTCCATATGACAATTAAAATTTAGGTATTTAAATTTGATACCTCGCCGTCTATCATCCGGTCAAGCTGATCTCTATACATGACGATTACATGGGTCGATACGACCTCGTGGCCCATGTCAACCCTCCACCGGCTACCTCGAGGTCGGGCCAGCAACTGCATGTCTCCCTGGCCGATGGGAACCTCACTAGGAGCAACCAGTTGTCGCCTAGACGGGGCAATGCGAATCAATCTCTCCCACGCCCAAATCTGCAATAGTTTGAACGCAATTACAATACTAATATATGCCATATAATATGAATTGACATGTAATAAAATTCTTACTAACCTGTAGCAAGACAAGGGGTCCTCTAATCTAATTCGCACCCACTTGAGCTGCTGGACATAGCATCCTATACAAGCATGCCAAAGCCGCGGCGCCCCAGCTTTACTGGCCGATCACGTCAATGTCTCTCAATAGTGGCAAGTACATCAGCTTGAGCAGGTTCTGTGACTTATCAGGGAGAAGTACCCCCCCAATAAGCCACAGAATATATGCTCGGGCATGCTGATGTACTAACTCATCTGGAGCATGATCTGGAAGATGGCCCTGAAACTGCTCGGACAACCACCTCACCCTCACTCTACCTACCTGTAAGTCTGCAGGTGTAGGTGCTACTCCCAATAACTCAGCACATAGGGCTATCCACTGCTCCTCATCAATGATGGGTCAGGTCCAGTAACTGCTCACCCATCAATCCGTAGACCGTATAGGACAGATACGTCCTGCAATGTGACGGTGGCCTCACCGGTCGGGAAATGAAATGTATGAGTCTCTGTGCGCCACCTCTCAACGAGAGTAGTAATGAGTGGGTGGTCCAGTCTGATATGGCCTATACGATATACACCATAGAATCCCGCGCGTAGTAGACATTGCAAGACTCTATGGTCCAATGGATGCTCCCACAGGCCGGAATCTCCCCGCCGGCATGCCACCACGGTGTGTGCCTGGTCCTGCATAACAGAATGAGTAGTTTAAATTATAGCATTATCACGTAATATAAAACAAAATGCAGGGTATTTTCATTGTAAGCGTAAAGTCCAACAAACGTTATTGCATACCGAGTCCTCCCATATACTGTCAGCCCAATGTGGATGACTCAAAAGTGGGACCTCATCAGGTAGGTGTGCCATGAAGCCTGTATAGTTGAAAAATAAATACATTTTTAAAAACTGTATTAGTGAGCATGTAATTTAACTATAACAATTAAACTCAAATTATTCTGTACATGACGACTTGAAAAACAAATGTGGTCGATTATTTTAAAAGTATCAATTTGTGTGCCATTAACATGGAAGCAATTCACTAAAATCTAAATTTTGCATATTATGTGCCATTAAATATGATAAGCAATTCATCATAACCTATCGTTATCTATGCTATAACTAATATAGAAATCTTTTACAAAATCATTTTACGGTCTCAGTTACATAAGCTTAATAATGACCAGTAACATGTGGATAGTTTTTGTACATAAATATTTGCGAAAAAATGGAATGAAATTTTTTTTTCCAAACCTTCATTATTGATTTTGGCATATTTGACAAAACTTCATTATTGATTTTGGCATATTTGACAAAACTTCATTACATTTATGGCATATTTGACAAAACTTCATTATTAATTTTGTAATGTTTTTTTTTTTTTCTAATAAAGTATCAAATTTGTAAATTACGTACATCTAATTCAGAAATTGTAAATGTACAAAATGCTTGCATCAGTTGAAATATTAAAATTTTCAAATGGTAGAAGAACTATGTGATTTTAACTAAAATTTTGTAATAGACATTTTCAATCAAGTAGAGAATAAAAAACATAGGCCTTTGTGGTATAGTTAAATGTTTTTGCATTGTCATTTAGTTTAATTTATTTGTTTAGTATGTTAGTTGTAAATTTTGTCAAGGAAATCAAACAATTACAATATATAAAGAAATACAAAATAGAAATGATCTATTACAAATAAAAAATGATCTATTTAAATGTACGACCCCGTTTACAAATAATGAATTACAAAAGAAAAGAAAATGATCTATTACAAATAAAGAATTAAAAAATGATCTATTACAATATGTAAGTATTACATAGTCTTCATCGACCAAGTCGCGCCGGACATGTTCGCCTGTCATGACCTGTCTGCTGGCACTCACTGCAACGAGCGGTCAAACGCCTATCTGATATGTCCATCTCATTCGGAATACGAGACATAGATGCACGACCCCGTTTTACTTCTCGCAGACGCAGTACATTAGGCATTAAGGTCCATTGCGGATCAGCCCAATAATCTTGATGCGGTATTGGATTGAATTTAGTTTCCCAAACCCTCATGTATACAGGAAGCCTATATACTAGATCAATGTACTCGAATGGATTGTCACCGCATTCAGACATTACAGCGAGCATATGAGAACATGGATAGTGTCGTATCTCATATTTCCTACAACTGCACGTGGGTTGATTCATCTACACAATTTGTGTATTGTGACCTCGTCCATGGCAAAAAGATGTTTGCACCTCAAACACACGGCGTGGCCTATCAGAAAATTATAATAGAAACTAATCAAGTTCATGTTTTTAGGTGTACTTAACTTGACAACATAATAACAACAATTTATATTACAAACTAACTTGTCATATGATATCAACCTGAAAGTATTTGCCCTTGCGATGCCATCCTCAATAGTTTTTTGCATCTCTCTAGGATATTGGAACTCATTTCGTACGTCTATTTCAGCTTGGGCTCCCATCTCGTCAAAATATTTTACGAGCCGCCGAAATGTAAATTCAACCATAGCTGAGATAGGTAAATTCCTTGCATCTTTCAAGACGCTATTGAAGCACTCTGCATCATTGCTGGTCAATACCCCCCACCGATGTCCACCGTTATACGAAAGGGCCCACTCCTCAAGATTCATCTTGTAAACCCAATTGATGTCTTCTTGGTCAATAGCCTGTATTTGTTGTAAGTAACCATTACACTTCCGTCGTTGATGAGCACTCCTTGCTTTCCATAGAAGTTGTTTCAGCTCCTTATTTCTGAACTTAGTGTTAAAGTTACTACAAACATGTCGAAGGCAGTGCCGATGTTATCCAACAAATTGGAGCGAGGGATTCAGCCAATGCCGCCTCACAGCAGCTAAAATATTCTCAGCTCGATCAGATATCAAAGTCACTCCTTGTCGGTCCATGACAATATGTTCCTTGATATTTGAAATGAAGAACGACCAAGACTCCAAACTCTCCCTGTCGACAACAGCGAATGCAAGCGGTAATATTTTGTCATTGGCAGTGACAATCGTTGCTACAAGCAACACACCAGTGTATTTCCCGTATAAGAATGTACCATCTATGGTTATAACAGGCTTACAATGTCTGAATCCATCGATGACGGGTTTGAAAGACCAGAAAACAAAGTGGAAGACGGGCATAATGGTTGTATTTCTGGTATATTTATGCTTTCATTGCACGATGGTGCCAGGATTAGATGTTTGTAATGCATACATGAATTTAGGCAACATCCTATATGATTCATCTCAATCCCCGAATACCATTCTAATTGCCTTTGCCCTTGCATGCCATGCCTTCTTGTATGATATACTATAGTTCATGGTCTTTTTTATATCTTCAATGACATTCTTAATGGGCATATCAGGTTCATTTTGCATACGACAATACCTATGAGTCAGATTATTTTTGTGTGAACACTTTAAACAAACAAATATGTATATAAATGTAAACATTTATTTTGTATACTCACCGCAACTTGTCCCAAAAGATGAGAAGCAATGTAACTGGAGCTAATATTTGTGTAGTCCCTGTTCATTCGTGGGTATAAACAATGGTGAGGACCCCTGTACTGCTTTATTTCAAAAAGACCATGTATCCTACTAAGAGATGCACGCAACCACCATCTACAATCGTGCTTGCAAGCACACACCCAAACATCTCGCTTGGAGGTTACGACTTTATACCCTCGATTATTTGTTGCATGGTACAATTTCACAGCATGTACGAGTTGTTTCTTATCAATGAAAACCATCCCTTTGTCCAACTCTGGATTTTCAGCATTCCATATTCGGTTATGGGGAACGACATCGTGGTTACTAATGTCAAAATCACCACCCATGTGAATGTTGTCATAGAAAGGGATTTCAGGTCTAGGTGGAATGGGGGCATTCTGAATATCAACGGGAGCGTCGGCATCATCTTCTTCATCATCATCATCATCTGATCTGCCCAATAAATTTTCTTCATCACACATTTCATTCTCATCATTGTCTAGGGCGACATCAGGACCGTACATGTCACTGTCAGCAAACTGCATAGAATTAACCGTTTCAGCCATATTACCAGCAACTTCAACTGGAGTGGTATGATAGCTGTAGGTGGGCACATCTTCGGTGTTATTGTGAAATTCAGTCTCGTATCCACCACGTGAACTTGATTCTCCACCATGGCCATGAAATGTCTGTTGTGTGTAGCCAGCTGCATAACATTCATTTGATTCATACATAGGAGACTGAAATGCTGTCGTGTCAATCCCATGTGTCAGCAATGTAGTGAACGGATGAGGATCCATCTGTGTTATATTCGGAAGATTGTTTACAACCTCTTTGTCAATGTACACTTCCAAACAATTTGGTGGTTGGAAACTTCCACCGATACTTAATACAGTGTTCAACGCCTCATCGTCATTTATCGGTAATATTTTGTATTTGCTGGTTGCTTGCCACTGGCGATAAGGATATCTACATTTGAAGATCAATCAGACTGTTTCCCCGTAACTTGCCACCTTGGACATAAACATCTCCTCCAAATTGCCAAGTGTGGTGCCAAGTTGCACCCCATATATCCCTTTTGGCTCAGCATCATATGACACACCTTCATTGGGATCCCGAATTATGTTTCCCCCCCAGTAGAAGATAATTGGAACAGTTGCCAAATACTTGCTTCAATGAAACAATAAACATTAAAATATCAACAATATACATATATCGAATTCTACTTCTAAAATAAACATTAAAAGAACAATAAATTTTCCAGAAGTCACATTTATATCATAAGTGACATTTTCCTATCAAAATCAACCCTCTCATTTTTTGTCAATTTATATTTTCCAGGGTTGAAGGAACTGTAGAGGTGAAACATTAATTCAATTTATATTTTGTCAGCTGTATATTTGTGTCTCAATTTGATTAGTACTGTTTATTTTCTCATTTTTCTCACTTATTTTTATTCATATAAAACAACAGCTGAGATTTCATCTCTACATGGAGTTTTTATTTAGTTCCTATGTGAAGACTCATATCTTTTATATGTGAATGTTCTTTGTTGTCATTGCTCTCTTATCTTAATTTTAAAAAAAACATCACAACAAGTATACTTCTTGTCTTAATTCTTTTGAATTAGTGGCGAAAAATAAATTTTGAATCACATAGCAGCAATAACTTCATATGATCCCTCCCTCAATATGATCAATTTTTAAAAGGCATTCACTGAAAATAAATAAATAAATAAATAATAATAATGACTCTACACAACTGTTAATTTAGGCAATGATTTAATCGTACGCATGTAAGCGGGACCAATTTTAAAAACACGTATTTTGTTTTCTTTTCATAAATCTTGATCTATTTTTTAGTATTTTCATAAGGTAGACAGATATATCACACATTTAAAAAACACTTCATTCTATCAAGTATTTTTCTTATGCAGTGAGACTGGACAAAATTGGACAAATCATACAAACATCTTAAATCATAGTGTAAGTTTTGTAGATAATTAAATATTTCTTCCATTGAGTTGAAAGAACGCGATTGATTTGGACAATATAAAATAGAGGTTGCAAACATTGTTATTAATTTTTTAAAACTGGTGATCCAATTCTTCAGATTTATGGACAATATAAGTTAATTTGATTTGCTCAAACTTGTGCCATTAGGGATCTTAATGACAAAGTTATTTCTTATGTGAACTAGTAACTCTCGTCCACTTTGTAGAGGTCATAAAGGCTTTCTTATAAAATTAAAACAAAAAGCTCATTTTGGATCGTTCTGAAAAGTAAGAAAAAAAAAAATTAATTTATTTACTCTTTTTTTTTTCTTAAACATACAAAAACAAAAAAATAATTAGAGGGATAATTTATAATGGCCAAAAATTAGAGAGAATTAAATTGAAGTTGGTGGTTAAATGTATGGACTAAATTTTGGATAATTATCCATGTGAATCTATCGGGCCATCCGTACCAATTATTTGGTATTACGAAACACAGGCTTATCCATCAAAGTGCCATTTTTTTTTTTTTTTTCTTTCTTACCTACGAAATTGCTATGGACTATTAATTAAAATAGTTTAAGACTCTTTTTATGCATATATTATAACTAGTCTAATAATGACTTCTAATTATATAAATAAAAATAAAAATTATTAAAACATAATGTTTAGATTTTCCTTTTCAATGGTGGTGGACAGTCATAAAGCGGAAATGGCGATAAGTCACTTCGTTCAATACCTATTTCAAAAACTTTTTCAAATTTTCTTAAGTTTTTTGAGGAAATTTTAATTTGTACTATAATGCTATTATATGTATTACAAATTCAGCTCATTAAATTTTTTAATCATATTCTGGGTGCCTGACCCCAAATATAGTGAAATAAACCAAACGAAATTAAACCAAAATTTTTTTATTTAAATAAAATAGAGTCAAAATTAAATATTTTGAGACAACATGATATTTTCATTTATTATTTTGAAGTCAATAAAAATATTTTTTTTGAATAAAATAGAGTCAAAATTAAATATTTGAGACAACATGATCTTTTCATTTATTATTTTGAAGTAAATACAAATATTTTTTTTTAATAAAATACATTCAAAATTAAATATTTTTTTTAATAATTACATTTAGTAGAAATTAGACATTTTGATTCAAAAAATATAGACATTAACAATTTCTGAAGCATAATTTGATTCAAAAAATATAGACATTTTGATTCACAAGCATAATTTCAAAATTCCAATTTCTGATTTCAAATTTCAAAATATAGACATTTCATAATTCCAATTCAACAATTCTCAATTACATCAATTTCGTAATATGACATTAACAATTATGAATTATATGAATTTCAATTTTTTTAATTTTATTCTTAATTAAACAAAATTACTTTTAAACCCTAATTTCAAACCCTAATTTCCTTTTAATTCCTCTTAACAAGCAAAAAAAAAAAAAACTCACAAGCATAATTTCAAAATTCTAATTTATGATTTCAAATTTCAAAATATAGACATTTCATAATTTCAATTCAACAATTCTCAATTACATGAATTTCATAATATGACATTACAATTATCAATTATATGAATTTCGGATTTTTTAATCACGATTCTTAATTAAAAAAAATTACTTTTAAAACTCTAATTTCAAACCCTAATTTCCTTTTAATTCCTCTTAACAAGCAAAAAAAAAAAAAAAAAAAAAACAATTTCCAATTCAACAAATATAAGTTGGTTTATTCAAAATTCAAAATATAAACATTTTGATTCACAAGCATAATTTCAAATTTCCAATTTCTGATTTCAAATTTCAAAATATAAACATTTCATAATTTCAATTCTCAATTATCAATTCTCAATTATATGAATTTCATAATATGACATTAACATATTTATGATTTATGAATTTATGAATTTCATAATTCCAATTTTCAATTCTCAATTCTCATATTTATGATTTATTTAAAAAATTCAAAAAATTAAAAAAATTCCAAACCTGATTTATGATTCAAAAGCATAAAAATTCACCAGCATTAGAACCCTTAATAATGTGAACCCTAAAATGTCATCCTAAAAGGATGTGTAAACAATCTGATATCGTTTTACAATTATTATTAGAACCCTAATTTCATAACCACACTGATAAAGTATAAAAAATCCAAACCCAAATATTCAATTCACAAGCAACATCCAAAAATTCAAAAGCATAAAAAATTCCACAAATTCAAAAGCATTCACATTTCTGATTTCTGATTTCCAAACCCTGATTTCTGATTTCAAAAAATTCCAAACCCTAATTTCATAACCACACTGATAAAACCCTAACACATTTAATAATTCATATATAAAACCCTAACATTCACAGCAAATTAAAACACATTCACATTTTCACAAACGCAAAAAATAAATACATAAAATTAGGGTTAACTGTCATACCACGGAGAGAGAGCGAGAGCGACAGTGAGCCGAAGCAGAGCGAGATCGAGTGAGTCTGAGAGCAGAGGGAGATGGAGAGTGAGAGATGGAGAGTCTGTTTGAGACAGATAGATCGAGTAAGAGACGAAAAACCTAAGTGTCAAAAACGTGAATGCAAATGAGGGGGGGCTTCGTATTTTATAGGAGTGTTAAAAACGCTTTTTCAATTAGCGTTTTCATTTAGTTACAGTGAAGTCGCTATTCGAAATAGCGTTTTATTCACAAAGGTAATACACCTTGTTGTCATTGTACCTTTTTTTAGATTATTTGATATCAAGCTGCTGCTGTCCAATGCCTCATAAGTGCGGATATACCCAACATATTCATCACAAAAGCCTATTCTACACCGTAATTACGACTACATTTTTACTTATATCAATAAGGAGGTCACTGAATTTATAACTCTTTTTTTATTTTATTTTTTTTATTTATTTAAATTTTTTATTTCTTTCTTTTGTAATTCTATTCATCCACTACACTTTGGATTTGCCACTGATTTCACTTTGTACGACTTAGCCCCACATTTCATTTGAAGTGGACTAAAGATATAAAATTTTCAAGAATTCCATAGAATTCATTTTGCGGGAAAAGAAGTTACATCTTCAATGGATGGTTGTTCATTTAATCAAGTATTTTTGACCGTTAAGTTTTCAAATTCTTAATAGCCATTCCTCCCCAAGTAAGGGTTGCTGGATGTGATGCTTTATAAGATCATAAAAGATAGTTGTTTCATGAGGTCCTAGATGCACATATGTCAAATTATTGAGAGAGACATAAAAAACTTGTACTTAATCCAAAAAAAAAAAATTATGTGGAAACATTGAACTGAGTCAATTTGATAGCATGGCAAACAACAAAGATCATGCATCTTCGAGTTTTGTCTGAAAAAGGATCTTGGGACTTGTTTAGAAGGAATGCTGGTGATGTTGTTGACTCCCCAACATTTGTTCACAGTGAATGTCAAGGTTTGGCCTTACCATTTGTCATAGTTGGAAGGGCAATGAGAGACAACAATTTTCACAAAGAATGGAAAGAGGCAGCTTATAAACTTACAAAATCATTGCCAACTAAGAAGCATGGACACGGACATGTGACACGACACGGATACGATACGGACATGCCGACACGTTCATTTTCAAAAAATGTAGGACACGACACGTGGGGGACACGCAAGAAATATATAATTTTATATATTTATTATATGTTATATATATGAATATGTCATTCAAAGATAATAAAAAAATGTAATATGACATTAATTTTTATAAATTTATATAGTTTTTGTTTTATTATTATATCTTAAGTTGTTTTGTTCAAACTTATAATTAGTTTCACATGTGTCTAATCGATGGGGACACGTGTTTAAATGATTGACATGTGTGTCCTCCAAGTGTCCAAAGAGTGTCTGGATCTTTAAAAGAATTTAAAAAATAGGATACGTTTTGAAGATTGTTAGACACGTGTCCTAAGAGTGTCGGTGTTCGACACGGACATGACACGGATACGTCACCTTTTTAGAAGTGTCCGTACTTCTTAGATTGCCAACAACCTAAGAAGCACGGACATAGATACGGATGCGGACACGGGACATGGCGATTTCAAAAAAATGGGGACACGGACATGGCGGGAACATGCCAATAAAATATGTTTTCATTCATTTTTATTTATTATCTAGTTTAATATTTCATCCACAAACAATCAATATTAACAAAAACTACCTCTAATTCAATATTTAAAAAAAAAAGTATTTTTAAATTAACATTTATAGTTTATGTATTTTTTATGGATGATTTATTAAGTATTTAAGTCTAAGAAAAAAATAATAAACATTCAACATCAAACATTGATCAAAAGTACTAAAGAAAATGGGGGAAAAGACAAGTTGGCATGTTCCTAGTGTGTCCCCGAAGTGTTCCTTGAAAATAAATTAATTAAATAAGGGGACACGCCATGTGGCGTGTCCCATATGTGTCCCCTCCGTGTCCCTGTGTCCGACACAGATACGGTGCTTGTTTTGAAGTGTCGGTGCTTGATAGCCAACAACCATCGAAGGTGTTGATCAAGAAGAGTATGGAAGTCTTAAGTTGAGCTATGATTACCTACAGGATGAGGAAGCCGAGTCCTGCTTATTGCTTTTTCTTTTGTTTCTTGAGGATGCTAACATCTTAATAGAAGCTTTGGTTTGATATGACTGGGAGAAGTTGGAGGACATTGTTGTAAAGAAAAACCTAGAGAACGAAGAGCAAGAAGCTATAGTTGATAAGTTAAATAAAACTTGAACAACTTTCAAATCTCAGTAGTTTCTGCACGGGGGGCTCTACTTTTTGAATGGTCATCCTTGGATGAGTAATTGTGAAAGATTGCTCTGAAATGAAGACTTTTACTTCTGCCACTCCTTCCAGTGTCCACAGCACACCAAAATTGAAGACAATCAAAGTGGATGATGTTGGGATAATGTTCTGATTATGCAAAAGCACTTCAATGTCCAGGTACTCTCTCTCTCTCTCTCTCTCTCTCTCTCTCTCTCTCTCTCTCTCTCTCTCACACACACACACACACATTAAATATGCTGAAGAACAGCTCAGGGCTCTTAGACTGAGGGGATGCTAGCTACGGCCACCAGAATATTAGACTAAAAACAATATAAAGGCTTTTTCAGTTGAGTTGACATTTTAGAACCAACAAATAATCACTTCTTATCATTTCAGTAATGGTGAATAGTGAATTCAGAGTTTAGTTTGCTTGCACAGAGACTGCTTCTGATGAGGGTTTTGAGCATGCAGATGTCAAGATAGCGGTTGCAAAAGATTTGGGCAGGTTCCAACTCTGATGAAACTAATTTAACTTCATCTCAATGGCAGCTCTGTTAATGCACTCCTATTAGCTTGTGTGTGTGCTATTCAAAATTGGTGTACATTATGTTGCCTCCACAAGTATCATAATTAATTTGATTTTATGCTGCAGCATTGCCAGGCTGAGATTGTACTAGTTGGGGGGTCTCAGACTCTCATTACCTTGTGCGTATAATATATGAAATGCATTGAATGAAGCAGTGTGTATAACATTTTTCTGAAGAAAAGAAGTCAATATCAAAAGGAAAAGGAAGAGGAAAAGGAAAAGAAAAAGAGAAAAGAGGAGCTAGTATATGTTCTTTTCCACCTTTCCATCCCTAGAAGAAAATAATCAAACATTGTGCCAGATACAACAAACCAAGAAAAGAATGTTTTCCCTGTTCTTAAAAATATATAGAATGCATATTGATGTCTCCATCTCCATCTTGAAGCCTGCAGCAGCAGTTGTCTTTCCCTTAATTGTTTACATAAAGAGAGCTATGCTTGAAATTTTGGCTTCGCCCTTTTCAATAATTTATGCATCATATACAATCTCTACATCATGTTGTTTCTTTTTATCTTTTTCTTTTTCTTTTTCTTTTTTTGTGTTCACTGTTACATATACAAACATTATTTAAAGGTAAAAAGATTTATTATGCCAAAGATTAAGTTTGTACCCAATTACCCCTCTTAAATCCCATCAAAAGGGGGCTAAACTGAGTACATTTTTTTTACTACATTTTGTGTTGGGATACATGAATTTTGAGCAAATAAATGAATTCGACTTGTTAGCTCATAGCTAGGGTACATGATTTTCTTGGTAGGAACAGAAAGAGAAAAGAAAAAGGAAAACATATGTAGTAAAAAAAATTAATTGTTTATGATTTTAATAATTAAGGCCATGTGTGGTTTAGTTTTAGAATTATGATTTGAGTGTGGAGATGCGTTTTGAGTTTTTGAATTATGATTTGAAAAGAGAATTTGTTTGGTTATGAGTTTTAAAAATAGTTTTGGGATGATTTGTACTTTTTTTTTGATTAATTGATGTATAGAATGTGAGAATGTGAGAGGAGAGATGAGAGATGAGAGAGAAAAAGTGATTGATTGATTGATTAATAATAATAAATAAATAAAAGAGAAGAAAAGAGTTTGGAAAGTAATTTTGAATTGTATTTTAAAAATTTGTTTGGTTATAAATTTTGATTCAAATCATGATTTGAAAACATAATTAAGTTTTGAAAATTAAATCAAACGCCGCCTAATTGTTTATTTAGGAAGTTGCATTTGATTTTGTTCTTGAAAATGTTTGTTTTCAATTTTTTGGAAATATTTTTCAGAAAATTATACTTTCTTGTTTTTTATATTTTTTTTGTTTTTCTTGAATTTTTTTTAATATTTTAATATTTTAAGAATTTTTATTTTTATTTTTAGACACACTTAACATAAATACACTTAAAAAGTATAATTTTCGTGAAAAAAATATTTAAAAAATTCACTAAATACCAAAAATATTTAAAAAAAATACAAAATTCAGCATATTTTTCATATTTTTTGTGTATGTATTAATTTTTTTAAAATATTTTACTTTTTAGATACATCTGAGTAAGGTGTATTTAAAAAAGTAAAAAAAATGCTTAAAATTTTAAAAATATTCACTAAAAAACAAAACAACACGAAAAATAAAAAACTTAGTTTTCAAAAAAATTAAATTTAGAAAATTAAAACAAAACGCACTGATTCTGTTCTCAAAAAACAAGAAAATGAAAACTCATCAAAACAAATTTTGAAAAACATTTTTTTGAAAACAATACATTTTAGAAAACAATTTTAAATTAAATTTCGAATTCTGAAAAATTGAATTTTCAAAAAAAAAATGATAACAATTTTGTTTCAAACTTATTATTATTTTTACTTTTTGGAAACATGAAAACAAATAAAGAAATACAAAGAGAAAAAACGAAACAAAACAATCAATAAGATTGGAAAAGAAAAATCATATAATAGTGCCAATTTTGCAAAAAATCCCATTAGCTGGACATAGATTTATGGGTTTACGGGCTATAGAAAGCTTCCACATCAAAATTTAACCAATAATAGTAATCACGACATTATAATCCCAGAGCCAATAGCTACCTCATTTTTATCCTTTTTTTTTTTTTTTTTGGGCCACTAGATAGGAAAATTTTAGGGTAAATTTACATCCCCTAAGGTTTTCTTAAAATACGGATTGCTTCCTATGATTTGAAAAATTACAAAACCCCCTTCTCACAATTTTTTATTTAACAAAATTAACTAAAAAAATATAATTCCTAATTGCTTTTCTATACCATAATAAAATTATTTGAATTATTAGCTGAAATATATTTCCAACATCATTAAAATTTATTAATTGACTTGATGATTTATTAATAAAATAAGTATTTGTTATGAAATTAGAAACTTTAAGGAGCATGATGTGATTTTCTGAATCACAGGAGCAATTTGTATTTTAAACAAATCTTAAGGGGTGTATTTGTAATTGATCCAAAATTTTATTGATGAAATCACTTGTCATTACCAAACCAAACCAAACCTAACCTTAAATCCTATTAAATGTGGTTGGCTATATGAATCTTTCTTCTCCACACGGCTTTATCAAAGGCCATTTTGTTAGTTAAATTAAGTAGGTTCATATTTCTATTTACTACGCTAGCCAACGTCAATCTAGGTTTACCCCGCCCCCTAACACTTCCTTCTACCGTCACTGCATTACATATCTTCACTATTGCCTTTACTGGTCTCCGTTGAATATGACCAAACCATCTCAATCTATTCTCTCTCGACTTATTTTCTATCGGTGCTACTCCTACCTATTCCCGAATAAACTCATTCCTAATTCTGTCTTTTCTAGTCTTGCCACATATCCATCTTAGCATCCTCATCTAAGTAACACTTATCTTATTTACATGTTTCTTGGTTGTCCAACACTCCGTTCCATACAACATTGCTGGTCTAACGCCGTTCTATAGAACTTTCCTTTTATTTTAGT